>OU452220.1:16549555-16678785 GCA_911728455.2 Marthasterias glacialis | reverse complement strand
TGCGAGTGTGTATTCACATAGAAGAGCTCGGTTTGCAGCAATGACAAGTTCACACACACACACACACACACACACACACAGTCTTTTTAACACCGAGTTGTGGGGACTCCCTATTGTTGTTCTATTATTCCCTTTTCTAAAGAATCCCTCTGTGGGGACAGAGTTTGACAAAGAAAAACGTTGTGGGGACCTTTGTTCCATTGTATAAATGTCCCCACAACGGTGTGTGTGCCTACCCACACACACACACACACACACATTCCTATTTTTGCATCCTTGTGGAGACTTTTGTTCTTTCCTTTGTCCCTGTAGTTAACATCCTCCCATAGACTTTGTACACAAAATTCCTTGTGGAGCAACCCACCCTCACAAACATAGACTTATGGGGTATCCTTTTGTTAGTTCTATTATCCCTTTTCTAAAGAATCCCCTTGTGGGGTTCAAGTTTTCCTATTGAATTTACCTTGTGGGGTCCATTGTTCTATTGTTCTCAGGACCCCACAAGTGCAAGTTTACAAACCCAAGTGTGTATTTACCTCCAATCGGGGACCTCCTATTGTTCCTCTTTTGTTTGTACTTTAACTTTTTAGCAACAGCTCCCATTGGTTTTGAACACGATTTCCAACTGGGGACCTTTTCCAACCGGGGACTTTATTGTCCTCTTTTGTTATAAGTCCCCGCTTTGAATGCCTAAACAAACACACACACACACACACATATTTGTGCACGGTGTGATCAGAAACGTGACCTTTGCCCTATTCTTCCAGCCCAACAAGAAACCTACAGCTATTGGTGGCACTATTGTACTTGTAATATCGCTTTTCGTGAAATAAATCGATTGATTTTCAAAAATTCTGCTAGATATGTTGTTGACTCTCAACCTGGAACATTTGATGGACAATAACCCTCTGGTATGTTCATTTTTTAAACTTACTATAACGTAAGCAATAAATAGTATAAATGAAACTGCCACTTTTTGGTTTTTAACGTTGAAAAATTACCATTTGCTGGTTGCTAATCTCAACAAATAAAAAACTATGATGATGTTTATACTTCGGCATCGGATAGATAGAGACTTGAACAACATTTAAAAAGTAAACATCAAAATCGTACAACCTTAACTTCTGGGTCACGACACATTGTATCACAATTACTCTTTATTGTTCAATGTCTTTATTGAAATAATATGTGGAACAAACAAAAACAGATAGTTCAAACTTCAAACTGCATCTAAACTGTTAAATAATACCAGATAACAATAATATTATATACATGTAATACGTTCTTAGCAGAATTAAACAATATATTGTTTGTAATAAGTAAAGGACATTATCAACATAGCATTTCTTTTAATTGAAGTATTCATATATACTTAAGAAGACCGCATAATGGTATCAAAATTGCAAATATTTTGTTAATATCAGCATAGGCCTATATACGTTTATGCAAAACACTGTTGTTGTCTATGTGTGTTACATAGGTTTAATTCATTCATAAATGTGTCAATAAAACCTTGCAGCATGCGATTGACAGTTGACTAAATATACATTTTTTATCAATGCATTTGTGATTGTAGCCTACTTATTTACTGTAAATCCTATCCCCTATGTTGTTTCATGGAGTCTTATTCACTTTAACAAACCAACACCATAATGGGTATGTCAACACCCAATTCGATAATAAGAGTGGTATGGCTGATTTCATATAAAGCAGGATCAATTTACTGGTACAGAACTTTGGCTAACAATAGATCTTATTTTGGAGTACAAATTCATCTTTTTATGTTCAATGTTTTTGTACTACGTCATCATGTAACGTTCAACCGAACACCGTATTTTTGTAATAAACAAAAATTCTATGTCTAGTATTATTAATATTATGCAACAGAGCATTTATTTTCAAATGAAATCGAATGAGACACGTGTTAAATTGATGACAATTTGTTGAAATTGGCTGGGACAACCTGTAATTATTGTTACTTGAATTGAGGCTTGTCTGGCAGTTAAATAGACCAAAGCACCAACTCAGTCACTTTGCTTTGCACTGACATCTAATGGCGTGTCATGGCTGAGCGGTCAAGAGCACTGAACTCAAGCTCTGGTGTTTTTGATCACCAGAGTGTGGATTTGAGTCCCACAAATATCCTTAACGAGTTTGCGCTGGAAACAGAAGCTGTGTAAAGATGCCATTGTAATTTCGGATCACCAGAGCAAAGGTCCCCCGGACATTCCACTGTGGAGCATGCACAGACCACACAAATGCCGTCTAAGGCTTCGTTTCACCCACGCAAGGACAGAAAAGGTCTTGCATATAGTAGTGTTTTCTGGCTATTGAGAGGCGGTTTTTGTGTAATCCCTGATTACAGACTTTTGTTCTTTTGTTCCAAGAAAAGGATCATAAGGCATCGAGAGGCTTCCAATTTTGTCCATTCATTGTATTTTGGCTGAATGGAGATGAGTCGGAGTGAGCTGGCAATCGAGCCATGGTTCTGTGTTTAGTGCCACTTCTGTGTCGTCGGTAATGGCTGGTATTTTGCACTTCACAGTGCGTAAATTTGACATTTTCTGTCAAGAAACAACACAGACGATCCAATACAGACTGACAGATAATCGTTCTCTTGGCATTGTCACGCAAGTGTTTCTCAGTGGTAGAAACCCCATCGTGGGGAAAGGGCAAAAAAAGTTTTAAAATTCCAGCAACAACTGGTTTTAAAAGCAAAACACAAAACCATTATTGCTTTGTCCTTTGGATGGGACATAAAGCCGCTGCTCCTGTGTGTTGTGTAATACACACAATACCCCCAGTAGAAAGAGAGGGGTTCACCACAGTGTTTCTGGCATGATTGGTTACATTAAGTTTGTGCCACAGCACGATGTAAACCGTTACAAGTGACTGCAAATAAATATACACATAAAATGGGTCAAGCATAGCTCTGCACACATTGTACGTGTCAAAAAAAAAATGGTGAGTTCTTTGAAGCGCCTTTCGGTTGTAAAAAGCACAAACAAAATATATATAAAAAAGAACTGCTTTATCATTATTTTTTTTTTCACTTTTGCGAAAGCGACAACCATTCAAACCAACAAAATCTTCAGGAATTTTGGGAAACTACTGGAAGAGGAACAACTGGCCGAATGTTCTCAGTTTTGAGAGTCCCTTTATTAAAGACATACCTGCATTCTTTCACTGCAACACATCCCAAGCTGTCATGTTCAGCTTTATAGACAATGCCAAATCCTCCAGACCCGATCTTTTTAAAATCCTTCAGTTGCTCCCTTTTGAAATCTTGCAAGGCCATGGAACTCTGAGGTGTACCTGTTCTGCTGGTTTCTGCCATTGTTCTTTAGGCGTGGAACCCTTACAAAATACCGGGAACTACCTGCACAAGAAAACAGGGTTTTGGGGGTTATTAATATAAGTTATTAATATAACTGAGGGAGTGTTAATCAGTTGACACCGGATGGAGTGAATACACGCAAATGTTTCCTCTGTCTGGTAACGGAAGCCGTGTAAGGATGCCATTATGTAATTTCAGACCACCAGAGCAAAGGTCGCCCAGTCATTCAACTACGGAGTGTGCACAAATGACACACACCGTCTTACATTCGTTTCACCCAAGGACAAAAAAGGTCTTGAATATATTGGCATTTTGTGACCACTGAGAGGCGTTTTTGTGTAATCCCCGATTATAGACCTTTGTCCTTTTGTTCCAAGAAGGGGATTACGAGGCATCAAGAGGCTTCCGACATTGTTCATTCATTGTATTTTGGCTTAATGGAGGTAAGTCAGAGTGAGCTGGCAATCGAGCCATGGTTCTGTGTTTAGTGCCACTTCTATGCTGTAGGTAACGGCCGATGTTTTGCACTTTACTTGCAGGAATTTGACATTTTCTCGGTCGAGAAACAAAACGGTCGATCCAATAAAGAGAATCATTTTTCTCTTGGCATTTTTAAGTCAGGGTTTCTTTGTGCCAGCAGTACCCTCGAAGAAAAAAGATTCTGGCAATTCCGCAAAAATCCCAGTGGCAACTGGTTAAAAAGTCTGAACAGTACGAACGTTCTAATTGGACGGTTAAGCATCCCAGTGCGCGTACATGGACTGGTCTATTGGACCACACTGTTCAAAATGCTAACGCGCATATTTAGGCCTAGTTGTTTAGAAATGTTTCCGTAGTTCGAAATATTGTCGCAGTCCAGCAGAACGTTCTGGCAGTCCAAATGTTCCTTTGCGCCAAGAACGTGCCCGACTTTTGAGGCGCTCCCTTGAAACCACAGGCTTTTTCCAAACCATAACTCTTGCTTTGGCTCAGGCTTAGGCTGAATGGCATCATCAGTGACTTTTATATCGTTCAATCAACCATGCAAGTCGGAAATGTATTCAAACATTTTCAGCAATCTAGGTTCCCACATGCATTCATTGCTTTAATTGCATGTAGCAAACAAAAGCATAGGCCATAGATGTACTTTACACAATCCCAAAATTCAAATACATGTATCTGATGTTCCCTGTATACCCAATACAAAATTTTAGTACAATTTGTCAAGGTTAAAATGGCTATAAAAGTTGAAGTTTACCATTGTATTAATTATACATTTTTCACAGAGACAATTTGAAACTGTAGAGGGCACTGTGTATCTTAACCAATTATGAATTTGAGCACTTTGAGCCATGCCCCCCCCCCCCCCGCACCACCAGAAAAGAATGAATTAGGAACTATGACAAATTTCCCTCATACTCAGAGACGAGTTGACAAGAATTTTTTTTAGGCTGTGAACATCTAAAGTTATTCCGCTGCAATACATTGATTCCAAAAAGGTATCTAAAATTATCTTATCAACAAGGAATCCAATATTAAAGGTATAATTATACTTAGACAACAAAACAGGGGCAGCGACCAATTATACTGCAATTTTATTTAAGTGCACATTTAACCTGCACAATAAGTAAACACTATATATTGATTGATAATGATTGATAGATCAAGTTTTATTCTCCTTCGCAAGTTTGGTATCAAGATAGATCACGTCTAGCCCTAATAATATCGGACTCCTTTCGTTTGTATGTAGGATGTGATCTAGCCCTAATATCGGGCTCCTTTCGTTTGTACACTACATTCGGGCTCCTTTCGTTTGTACACTACATTGTAGTGTACAAACGAAAGGAGCCCGATATTAGGGCTAGATCACATCATGCTGTTGCTGTTTGGAATTGTATCTGGTAAAAAAAAGGATTGTTTTCTTAAAAGACAAAACATTTACCTTAACGAGAAATTACCTCCACGACTACGACGGCGTAAAATGTACCGACACAATGTTTCCTGCAGTAAAATGAACTTGCGTCGGTACTCATACCAACCTCAGAGGTAGACGGAAAACAGGGCCAAGTAGCACGACATTATTGATACATGAATAAAACATCACGTGTCGGGTCAGGTCATGCTTTGCATAAATGAATTAATGCAGTGTAAAGTGTGTCGAGCATGGCCAGTGCGCCTTGTCCCCCACGTACAGTATAGTGCAATGTACATGTAGGGTCCGTGATTTTTTTGTCCGTATCATGGAGGAATTAGGAACCGGTAAACAAGGAGTAGCGGAAAAAAAATCGATTTAAAACAAAAAGGAAATGTTAATTGATCTTTGTGTACTAATATAAAATGGGGATGGGGTTGACTTGACCAACCAGTGGTGTTCAAAGGGTGGAGCAGGTGGGGGGCGGGGTAGAGTGGGACCGGTGGGGAGGGGGGGCGGAGGGGAGATAAATGGCCCGACTGGCCGTTTGACCCAATATTATAAATTGTTAAATTTATAGCTTTTTCTTAAAGATCACAGAAGTTCTAAGCTTTGATGTGTACGAACGAAATCTGCCAATGACTAGTGGTAGTTGATTGAAAACGAGTAACTCACGCACAAACTAGGTAACCCACAAACTATGTGCAATCATGAATTATACATCGAAGGTGCAATGTACCTGCATCGCGCGTGTTCTTTTTAAACTTTCCTGGCCTTCAAATTTTAACCTAAATGAACTTTTCGTTGCTATGACATACTTTTTCCAAATTCTTTCTTTCGTAAAATTAAAACTGTCCTCCTTTTCGACTGAAACACGGGCCATGCAACTTTGATGTCCAAACAAGCAACAGTGTTTAAGAACTTTACCCATTGTGGTATGTTCAATATTCAAGACTATGAAATAATATGAAATATTCACAGGTTTGATATGTCTTTTCCCAGAAAGATTTGCATCCGAAAACAATGCCCAAATGATTTTTGAAATAACATATTCTTTCTATTTAAGCTTTAGCACAAAAAAATTTATTAAACATTTTTTCAATGTTCAAATTAGATAAATTCATCTTGATAAATGAACATTGAAATCCCTCAGAAACATGACAGGATCACATCGCAAAAAAAATATTTAAAAAATGTTTTATTATTACCAAATAAAATCAAAGACACAACAAGAGCGATACATATTGAAAGATACTACTCAAATTTAATGGTGCCTGCCACTTCAAAATACATTTAAACCTGCACTTCGATTATGCCCTGTACATTTTAAATTCCTCCATCCAATGTTTCTATTGGCATTTAGTGCAAACCATTAAAAAAGCATAACTCTTGCCCACAATCCAATTTACAAGTCATGTGTTAAACAATTTATTTAAACAAAGAATGAAACAAATTAGGCTTCGACAAATCCACCATTCTATTTTTATTTTTTTTACAAGGCTGCACAGTGTACATGAAAGTTGCGTCGTGACCAATACATAACCACTAAAAATTAAATACAGATCATCGTTGTTGTCAGGCAGACCAAACTCCATCAATTGGCGCTTAATACAGTAACAGAAAATTCTATGATTACGTATAAGGCATATAAGGCTTTGGCCTTTTTCTTGTGTGTTCTACGCGTATAACGTTTGCTTGGCACCAAAGATGTGATCCAGAGATATAAAAGACGCACAAAGTCGGAATGTTTAGCCATCCATAAAAGCCAATTCATGCCAAAAAGTTTCCTTAATCAAAAAAAGTTTTAAAGCCATTATTAAATTAGAAAAATGAAAGACCACGTCAGGGGTGGAAGCAGAAATATTAGGGGGGGGGGATGGGGGTTCAGGTGTTTGTTTTTCTTTGTTTTATACAAATTCGCTTTTTTATATTTCATTTTGGGGTCAGCGCAGTTTTTTTTACCCCAACCTCCCACCTGTGCCTGCACATATCTTGTTGCAATGGACAAATACAAAAATACCAAACATTTTTTAACTCAATTTGTTTAAATTAATGTAATTTTTTTTTGCATCAGGGATAATGATTATTAAATTTGGCTTACCCTTCACCGATGTGTGATAGCACTGTGTCACATTAAATTTTACTTGTTAAAATCACTCAAACTGTGCAATGCATATGGGCATATGAAGTCCCCTTTAGGTTTGTGACTGATCGCCACACACACAAAGTGTGACCATCTGCCACAAATGTCACAGCATACCCACATTTGTTGTTTAGGTGAAAGGCAACCAACCATCTGTAACGCTGTGACGGTGGTTGAACAGCTGCTCCAATTAGCTGACCCATTACATATTTCCTCATCATTCTGGGAAATCGATTGTCAAATGTGGCCAGCTCATCCCGCATCCCCCTTGTCACTGCTAACGCATTCTAAAGAAGAAAAAAAAGAACGAAAAAAAAAAAATAAATAAATAAAAATTAAAGCGTTACTAACTACAATAGTTTATTAAGTAATACCTGGCATTTACAGAAGAAAAAGAAGGGGAAAAAATGCCTAATGTGCTTTACAAATAGACTGATATCCCTATTTACTCAGTGACATAGACTATAATTAATTGAACTTTCACTAACCAACATGACAAATGGTCCACAGCTATGACCATCATTTTGTTGTGCGGATGTCAGGGAGTAGTCATTAGTTCATGCACCAAGCTCTCCAACCTTGTTGGCGCCGATTGACATGAACTTCCTAAAGTTGACAAATGAGTTTGTAACAAATTAACTCAAGTTTCAAATTTTAAAAATCTGTCAGTCTGCTGGGGATGTCAGTCTGCTGGGGATGTCAGTCTGCTGGGGATGTCAGTCTGCTGGGGATGCCAGTCTGCTGGGGATGCCAGTCTGCTGGGGATGCCAGTCTGCTGGGGATGCCAGTCTGCTGGGGATGCCAGTCTGCTGGGGATGCCAGTCTGCTGGGGATGCCAGTCTGCTGGGGATGCCAGTCTGCTGGGGATGCCAGTCTGCTGGGGATGCCAGTCTGCTGGGGATGCCAGTCTGCTGGGGATGCCAGTCTGCTGGGGATGCCAGTCTACTGGGGATGCCACTCTACGTGGGATGCCACTCTACGTGGGATGTCACTCTACTGGGGATGTCACTCTACTGGGGATGTCAGTGTACTGGGGATGTCACTTTACTGGGGATGTCAGTCGTTGTCAGTACTGCATGGGGATGTCACTATACCCTAGTGATCTCACTCTAGGTCAGTCTACCACTCTATGTCAGTCTACTGGGGATGTCACTCTACTAGGATGTACATCAGATGATATAAACACAATAAACAATCTGATAACGGTCGTTTTAACGGTCGTTAGTGACTGCAATCATCATGGATGTTCTTAAGTTAAGTTAACTTAATAAGTTCATAACAAAAACTAACTTACCACTTTGCCTCTCTCCAAAACTGGGTGATTTTCGCCTACAGGTAAATGAAAGACATCCGTCAACCTTGAACGCCTTTCGAACTTTCTCCGCCTCTTTAAAAGTAGTTACGGATCCCCTAAAATCATCATCTGACGACAATGGTGTCCACAACGACGTCCATCCTGGCACTGCCATTGCTCGTGTAAGCTGGCCCCGGCCGGCCGGCCCCTCTCATCAGACATCAGTCGGCTGTGTACAACTGCACGTTTCCCTCCTACTCGACCTCCTACCTTTGACCTGAATCTGATTATGAATTATTCAAATTTTATTTATTCATAAGGCTGACGTACATCGCTCTACTTGGTCCTGTTTTCCGACTACCGTACTTTTCAGAAGTGGGAATTCCCCACTTTTCAGGACACAGATCCGTTGAATAGGCACCAGTCTTTTATGGATCTCAATTTCACGTATATATGTACTGTACATTGTACGTCTTGTTCCTGTGATACAAACGCACGCCACCAGAGGACGCCACATAACTTCATTCAAGCGTGTAGGTAGAAACTACCCTCCATTTTCCAGCGAGGGAGAGGCAGTTGTTTTTTAAAACGAAGTGCAGTCAAATTTCTAGTTCCTCGTGTTCTTCTTTCCTCCGAACCTTCTCCAGCAATTTTAAACAAAAGAAAAGCTTGTAAAAACATAAAACTTACTGTGTACATAGGCAATAGTGAGTAGATGAAACCGCCACTTTTTTGGAATGACGACATTGATGACGTCATGACAAGGTTTTTAACCTGTTGCGTCACAGAGGCTGACAAACAGCATTGTTTTGCTAATGCCCTCGGTCTTATATCTAATGACATCTGATCGTGACGTGATTACACATTCCAAAGGTACACTGTAAGGCTTCTTTGCACCTTCTTTCAGTTTCTTAATTGTAGTCATCTGTAAAAGAACAATACCACAACAATAATAACTATTAATATCATAAATTGCAACTACCATCATCATTCCATTGTTAACATCTACTTATTTACTTTTCTAAATGCATCATACATCATAAGTATAGCATCAACATTTCACAGACAACAATCATTCTGGTCTCTTAACCCTAGAGTACCGTACGATTCTTAGTTTTCAAAAATGACCATTCTAAACACATTGATTACAAATTATCTAAAATTTCTATACAGTCATACAACAGACATGCAAACTTTACAACAGATCTAAAGAGAGGGTCAACTCTCACATTTATGCAGCTTTGTTTGAAGGCATGATAAAAATATTTACACTGATATACCATGAGCACAAAAAATTGTATGTAATTGTACACGCAATACAGACATACCCACACTTAACCCTCTGATAACTGGCACAATCTGCTCAGCTGTCTGTTCTTTGTACAAAAACACTACTTTAGCAGGCTGAACTTCTGATGTCTTACCAACAGCCCAGCTGTGGAGCTCTGCATATCAAACACCCCCCCCCCCCCACAATCAATCAAGCCTCTACTACCACCCTGGCAATCAATCTCTGTCCAAGATTAATGCAAACAATAAATTGTTATCTATGCTTGTCTCGCTTACTCAGAAAACAGGACATTACAACAAGGTAATAGACCTTATGCTTAGTTTTTTTTCAACAATTCTGCATAGAAAAGTTAACACTTTGTTCCATATTATTTGTGAATAATTAATATTACATCATTAATTAAACTCTAACTAATTAACAAAGCAATTAGACACAAATAACCCTGAACAACACCTGAGCTTATAAATGTAAGAGTCACTTGGATAACAAGATCATAGCAAAAGCACAGAAAATGAATCTTGTCCTTAACAAGGTCTGTGACAATTACCAATCGAAAGGTACTACAAGAACATGGGACGAAAGGGGACCAGGGGTGCCTCGCTTCATCCTTCATCACCCCCAGTTTCCTTCTTTTTGCCTAAAAACATTCTTACCAGGGACTGCATTATAAAGAGACATTTTTGTCAATTCTGTCTATTGTTATCACTCTCTCTTCATTTGCATGATATATCTGTTTAACATTTCCATGACCTAATATTCTTCCAGATAACCTCCCATTATTACTTAAATACCAAGAAATTTGTCTCGCTCTTTGCTAAAGCACAAACCCACCCATAATTATGCCCTACCTCGATATGAAAGGTTAAATACCAGTCCAATTGGTTTTGAACTTGTTAACACGGAGTCCTTATCAGTTTTCGTCACGATTATTTCAAAAATTGAATACAAAATTACAATCAATCCATCACTATATCAAATCTTGTCAACTGGTCAATGTTCAAGTTCCACAATTACAACTGGTCAAAACAAAACCCTCTGATCAATTGAAACTGTACGTGACCAAAGCAATTCAAATACTGTTTTCAACGGATTGTTCATCTTCTCAGTAATACTACCTACACTTGTTCATAGTACTATAGTAGTCTTATGACAACTTCACACATAACTTACCTTTCGAATGTGCCGGCCTGAACTACAGATGTGCCTCCTCCACAATTGTCACTGATCATTTGTCACGAGTCACAAAAAGCCTTTTCCACCACAAGTAAGTGCGTCAACAAAGGTTACAGATTATAGACCACTGAGGGCGCAAACACGGTAACTGAATCCTGCAAGTAACGATCCAACCATGGAGGAATTCCTTCCTACGTGTTCCAACCAAAGATAATAGAAAAGGAAGATCCGCGAACACCAATTTCTTTTTTCTGCAGTTCGGAATTGCCATCCTCTACAAAATTCCTGTATTTTTTTAAGGATTCCCTTTATTGAATCGCTTCTTAATAAAATAAAAAAAAATCCCCATTGAAAAACACTACGACAGGGACAATTTCGAACTACAGAAAAACATGCCGCTGTCGGCAGGCAAGTATAAACCCCCTTGTTACTGCTTAAAAAATACTTTCAGTCAAATTTATCTATAAATTTTTACGAATGAATACACAAAAAATTACAATTCAATCACCATTTAAGCCTTTTAAATTGTTGTTTGTTTATGCAAACTATATTAGTTACTACTGCCATTTATGTCCCAAACTTGCCATTACTTGCTTCACACACTTACCTACCTAGCGCCCACACCGATGGGATGCTTGACGTTAATAATATTCACGTGTTGTTTAACGACAGGTTTCCTTTTTAGGAAATGTGTTATTACTTTTTCTTTCAAACTTCATATTTAGTTAAAAATAGATTTACGTTGACACTGACCCAACTATTATTTTAGAACGTTCTGTTCCGGTCCTTAAATAGAAAATTATTATGCTTTATTATGGGGTCAGCTCTACACTCCCCAGCAGTTTTGTTGCAGGCCCACTCCCCTATTGGAGATCAGGTTTGTAGGCTTTCGTAAATACCTCCCCCCCCCCCACACACACACACGCCCACCCACACACCATCCGACCAACCCCCCAAACGCATTGACAACATTCTATAGCGTGGTTGTTAGGCTTGTTTCGCTGTACAAGACAAGCAAAGCGTTGGAAACAATCATCAAAAATTCATAAGAAAACCCAATTATCGAAATCGTACGTAGCGCCCCTTAGAGACGCTTTTCAAAACGAGTCTTTGCAATAAGTCTATTCCAACGATGACACTATGGAATCCAATTTCGTCTTACATTATCAGCGGCGTATGCGTAGCCAAGGTATGCCTTTCTCTTATACCTAACGAGTTTCCCCTAACAAATGCCTACTTCCCAAGCTTGTATAAAATAGAAACTTCACATATATTTAGATATTCACTAGAAGACAAAACCGTTGAGTAACGTCATGATGACGTCATCACTCCTTGAATTATGAAAATCACACTGTATTATTTCACCAAATCATAACTTTTGATCTAACCAACGCTTTTTTACGACCAATATATCATCCAAAAGGTCACCCAAAACTGCGAACCCAATTTGACCTTGCGGTCTTCAGGTTTAACAAAATTTCAAACATTCCTATCTCAACAACTGCTCGTCATATTTTCACAATGTTTGCATCAGTTTGCAAATTGTTGACCCTGCTCAAACTTTTGCATTGACATGACCCCTGTTTGACCTTTATTTCCAGTCGTTTAAGCGCACCTGCGTATTATCCCCATTGGTACAGCACTAAAACCGTGTGTACAACGTACAACGTGTTACACCTATACAAACCCCAAGTGTGCTGCAACTTCCTGTATAGTTTCTGCTCAAAGCGTTTTGTCACTTAATCCTTCCCTTCGGTTAAATCTAGTCTCTTCTACAGTCGTCAATAATTCATAAATTCATATTTCCTTAACTACACAAGCCATCTCGACAATATACACCATATGAAAGGGCTCCACATACTTCACAAAAAAGAATATGTTGATGACCTTGTCTTGACCTTTTAACCTGTCTAAACTGGAAGTTCTATAAAACGCTTAGAAAAAAGGTTATTTAATAGCTATTCATTTTGTTTTCACAATAACAAACAGCATAGCTCACGATAACCCCACTCAGCTAAACTTGAAAAGTGATGGCTCGTTAATTCAGGCCAGAAATCAGAACACCTCGAATTTGTTATCAAACAAATTCCTACGTCTAGTTTCCTCGTGTTCTTCTTTCCCTCCGAACCTTCTCCAGCAATTTTAAACAAAAGTAAAGCTTGTACAAACTTAAAACTTACTGTGTACATAGGCAATAGTGAGTAGATGAAACTGCCACTTTTTTGGAATGATGACGACATTGATGACGTCATGCAAGGTTTTTAATGGTGAAAAATGACCATTTGCTTGTTGTTGTATCTCAACGAATATACAAGCTATGATGTTCATACTTAGGCATCAAATAGATAAAGACTTGGACAACATTTGAAAAGTTAACGCCAAAATCGTACGACCTTAACTTCTGGGTCGTTACCCTGGGTCAAAGTTCGCCTCCGTGTTTTTTCATCAAAAAACAACTTTCAAGCTTATCTACGGAATAACTCAAGATTGAGATTGATTTGAACGCTGAAACTCAACAGATAGGTGAACCTTGGTATCAAGACACCACAGCCCTAACTACGTCATAATGACGTCATCGGGCATTAAATTACAATGAATCAAAGTTTAAAATTTGTAAAACTCATGTGGCGCGAATTTTTGGGGGAATCCCCAACGGCGCTCTCTTTGGTCCAACGAAAGAGGGCGCTGTTGGGAATAAAGATTTTACAAACATTGAGCGTTATGTGCAGAGCGGAAAATCGCAATAGTTGAGTGATAACGTTTCGCACCAAAACCACCACTTTTTTGGACTGATGACGTCTTACATTAAATAGCGAGAAAATTTATATCTTGAGAACCACAAATGCTACTAATAGGCTATTTTCATGGTATTTTCCACGACAAAAGTGTTTTGTTAGTGTTTGACCTTGCTTTCGTTTAGAACCGGCTTTTTTATCGTAACATACGATTTTCAGTTGAAAAACTAAACCTAAAAATCCGGAGTGGCTTTGCATTAACGATCGCATTATGGCACACTTTTCTAAAACATTTCAATGGGATTCTGAAATCTGTAATGCATAACATCCTTTGCCAGATGAGCGAACATTTTAAAGGGCTTTCATTAGGTGCAAAACAAAAAAACAAAATAAAACCTGATGCCAATGTCAAACAAACATTATTGCATTTGTGGGAAGAAACAATAAATTCACGACACATTGTATATGTTCAATGTCTTTATTGAAATAATATGTGGAACAAACAAAAACAGATAGTTCAAACTTCAAACTGCATCTAAACTGTTAAATAATACCAGATAACAATAATATTATATACATGTAATACGTTCTTAGCAGAATTAAACAATGTATTGTTTGTATAAGTAAAGGACATTATCAACATATCATTTCTTTTAATTTAAGTATTCATATATACTTAAGAAGACCGGATAATGGTATCAAAATTTCAAACATTTTGTTAATATCAGCATAGGCCTATATACGTTTATGCAAAACGCTGTTGTTGTCTATGTGTGTTACATAGGAATATAATACAACTGGCATTGCAAAATCTGTATGTACAATATCACGTGCCAGATGGGCGAAATTTTTAAAGGGCTTTGAGGTGCATAATAAAACCAAAAAACCTGATGCCAATGTAACAAAAACATAAACATTTGTCAAGAAACGGGAGTTGTTACAAAGTGTGGTACAAGTTTAACTATAAAAACCAAACATTGTATACAAATTCATCTTTTTATGTTCAATGTCACCGTATTTTTGTAATAAACAAAAATTCTATGTCTAGGTTTTTTGGGTGTTCGGACACAAGTCCGAAGACCCTTTGTTTTTGTTCGTTTTTTTTTTTTTGGGTGTTCAGACACAAGTCCGAAGACCCTCTGTTTTTGTTCGGTTTTTTAGGTGTCTGGACTCTGGTCCGAAGACCTGTTGTTTTTGTTCGTTTTTTTTTTAATACTTCTTCTTCTTCTTCTCCCTGGCGATTGTCCACTTTCAATGCACACTTCCGAAGGTCATATAACCTTGAAAATTCATACATAGGTAGTATACTGGCAAGGAGACGAAACCGTTTTTGTGACGTCATGGTGACGTCATCAGGTGTCGAATTACATTAAATCAAAGTTTATTATTTAAAAAAATCATAACTCCTGAAGTACACAATGGATTTTTACAATCTATACATCATCGGAAAGGTCTTTAAAAAATAATTAAATGTCTTACAGAGATGACCCCAATTTGACCTTGTCTTCCGGCTCAAACCGGAAGTTGAAGCAAAAAATGCTTAAAAAGTCACAATTTAAGCTGTGGAGTCAATATGAAACAGAATTAGGACATGGTTTCAGTGTACGAAATAAAATGTAGTTTATGGCCTTTGAAAATATTACATTGATGACGTCATCAAATGTTACAGTTTGTTACGACGACGAGTTTAAAAATATATTTTTTTTTATTTCAATTTTTTTTTGAGCAAACTACATGTTGAATTTTTTAGTAATAAATAACGACTGTAAAAGCCTAATTGTGAAATTTGAACAAAATTGGCCGTTGCATAACGAAGTTATATTAAGGTGAAAAGTGCCGTGTTTAGCGCGATCGCCGATAGAGTCTGTACAGTTACCTTACTGTATTGCACCCCGTGCGTGTGCACTCTAGGCTTTTACTGCACGCTGTGTATACATACACGCAGTCAGGGCCCAATTTCATAGAGCTGCTCAACGGCAAGCAAATTTTTCTGCTTACTATAGCAAAAAAATGTGCTTAAGCGTAAACGTATTTCACCAGCGTTTGCTAACTTAAGCACGTAAACAAACTGCGCACGCAACAAAAAAGTACCGTCTGCTTAAGCAAAAAATACTTCCGATCAAAAAATTTACAAAATGGCGGACGAAGTCAACGGAGTAGCGGTGGCTAAAAAATCAACAAAAAAGGAAATTATCGATGGAAATACTAAAATTTTCTGATGGAATTGGGTCACGTCAGAAAGCGCCCCCTTTGGTTCATAAAATAAAGAGATATACAGCCAAAATGAAACTTTGTATTACATTGTTACAATGTTTGATCGATGTTTGGTAAAACTATAAGTTTTCACAATGTGTTTGTACACATTTTTACGTGCAGTATACGCGTACCTTACACACAAAATAACTAGCTGCCGATGATGTTTCATAACCGTTGCTGTGCACATTTTTAAGACTACTGGGACTGGACTAGTACAAAGTTAACTTACATTAACGACTCCGTGATACTGAATGGATCACAAAGGACATTTCTTTCGTCATATTTCTTATTTATCTTAAAGATCAAGGTGAGTCATAACAAAAAAATGTGTCAGTCATGATGTCCGTTCCCTTTCTAAATTCTATTCTACAGTACTGCAAAGTTAACGCCGTTATTTTCCCAAGTTTGATTTGCTTTGGCAAAACGTTCACACCGTATGAAATATGACTGTTGTTAAATTCATGTCTTTACTGTAATTCAGGGCAATTTTCCAGCCATGCCTTTCAGTAAAACTAGTCTATTAACAGGATAATTACATTGATTATCATGACAATATTGTGACTCTCCTCCAAATTATAGCGGCCATTTTGACACAACATGACTTGCTTAAGCTCAAAAACGAGTGTTTAAGGCTGCTTGTTGGTTGCTTACCGCGTTAAGCAAAAAATCGTGCTTAATAGAGGCTATGAAATAGAAAATCTGTTTAACACGCCCGTTAAGCACAAAATTGGCTGTTAAGCAGCTCTATGAAATTGGGCCCTGGTCTTGTCACAGTTCATCGAACTTTGCGGTGTGTTAAGTTCTGTGTGTGTGAGTTTGTTTAGGCATTCAAACCGGGGACTTATAACAAAAGAGGACAATAGGGTCCCCGATTGGAAAAGGTCCCCAGTTGGAAATCGTGTTCAAAACCAATGGGAGCTGTTGCTAAAAAAGTACAAACAAAAGAGGGACAATAGGAGGTCCCCGATTGGAGGTAAATACACACTTGTGTGTGTGTGTGTGTAATAATGCCGACGCAAAGAAAAACTTGTTAAGTCATGCCAAGTTCAGTGTGGAAATGTTTCCCTTTATGTCATTCTGGTGGCTTAATTCTGACAGGGAGAGGAAGAGGAGACTTTACTGAGACGATCACATGCTCACGTGAGTTGTTTGATGTATAATGGTGGAGAAAATGCAATTGACAAAGTGATCGTCTTTCGTTCTATATATACCCATCACGCACGTGCTTACGCACGAGAGTCACAAGTGTCCAACAGCGGGGCCAGAGGCACTTTACCCCCGCGAGAGTTGTAAAACCCCCGCGAGTAAAACTGTTTAAAAGTAAAGTTTAAAAGAAAAGTCATCGCTTTTCAAAATGTCCGTGTATTTCTTTAGCCGTGCACACTTGTGTTTATGATGTTTATCAAAGTGGGGTAGTTTTTATAAAACTTTGGAACTTTTTAATACAGATAATGAGCTCGGAATTTGAATCTGTCAAATGTCAGATTGACCATGGAAATTTCCTTCCTCCATGGATTGACTGTACAGTACACCAGTGTTCAGTAAAGGTGATGTTGCAAAATGAGACCGTTAATTTGGTATAGCGCCATCAACGTTCACTAGCCATACACACTTCTTTATTTTATTGACGCCGCATAGATGCCGAACAAAACGGAGAGCAGCAAGGGTTAATGTTTTGATAAAAGGCAATATGAATACTATTTTGAACAGTCAACCTGGCGGCAGCCAGTTGCACTGCGTGGAAAAGGAACACTTTGGAAAGCACGAAAACATTGTTTTTCCTGGCAGTTAAAATCAAAAAGGTAACTTGTTTTTCCTCCAGGAGTTACAATAAATGTATACGGTTGTTTATAATTCTTAGTGACCTGAGTTGACCTCGCTTCCTGCCCAAACCGGAAGTCCCCATGAAATACATATGATGAAGCTCTTTTTAATTATTTTCATATTCATATTTAAAGGTTTTATTTGATTTCACTTTTAATATATCAAACAAAATCAAAACCATGCGTTATACGGTGTCTCATAGAGACCATTATGTTGCTTTAAATGTTTCATTCTTCCAAAATTTTCTCCAAATAAATAACTCAAAATTGAAATTAAACTGATCCTTGAAACTGTGCATATACTTGAACCTCAATATGAAGACGCGAAATAAAACGATGACGTCATGATGACGTCATCAGATGTTGAGTTACAATAAATCAAAGTTTATTAATTAAATCAGAACTCCTGAAGTGCACAATGGATTTTTACAATCTACACATCATCGCAAAGCTCTTTTGGAAACTATTTAAATGTCTCAAAGAAATGACCCCAATTTGACCTTGTATTGCGGTTCAAACCGGAAGTTGAAGGAAACAATTTTTATAAAGCCATTATTTTTTAGTTCTTTGGTCAGTATAAAACGAACTTTGGACAGTGGTTTCAGTGTGTGAGTAGGTAAAGGACTCTGCGTTTTCAAGTTTAAAACTGATGACGTCATTACATTAAACAGCGCCCTCTGGTAACAAGTTTGAAAACAATGGTGCTACAACACTAATTGTAACGGCTTTTTAGGTGTTCGGGCTCTCAGCCCGGAACAACTCTTGATTTTGATCGGTTTTTTTGGTGTTCGGACTCAGGTCCGAAGACCTCTTGTTTTTGTTCGTTTTTTATTTTTTTTATACTTCTTCTCCCTGGCGATTGTCCACTTTCAAATGCACACTTCCGAAGGTCATATAACCTTGAAACTTCATACATAGTAGCATATGGCAAGGAAACGAAACATAACTCCTGAAGTACGAAATGGATTTTTACAATCTAAACATCATCGGAAAGGTCATTCAAAACTGCGTAATTGCCCTACAGACATAACTCCAATTTGACCTTGTCTTCCGGTTCAAACCGGAAGTTGAAAATGTTGGAAATTTTCAAAAATTCATATTTTAAGAAGTACTTATCACATGATCACAAATTTTACATCCGATTGTAGAGAATTGAGCCTTCTCAAACTTGTGCATTGGGGTGACACCATTTTGACCTTTACTTCCGGTTCAAACCGGACGTTTAACGCAAATCGATTGTCCATGTGCGTTCAAGCGTGTCCCACATTGCTGTAGAAAATCCAATGCCATTTTACGTGTACACGTTCTTGTGTGTGCGTGGCTGTGTACCATTGCTATGCACATTAACCACGCGTTGTTCTTAGTCTTTTTTCAAGGTGCACACTCCACGCTTTGTAAGTCTTTAATACAGGGCTTATTTAAAAATTTATAAATCAACAAAAAATCAAGCGTTTGAGATATGAACTTAATTCTTTCGACAAATGTCCAGGTAAGGGAGGGTCTTTCTTTTTGACACATTAAGTGACCTCTGTGACACCTACTTCCGGTCAAACCGGAAGTAGCTCTTTATTTAAAAATGCTAAGAGCTAGGAAACCGATTCTTTCACCAAATACCAAGGTTCGGAAAGTTCATTCTCTGTTGCACATTGGGTGACCTCTACTTCCGGTCAAACCGGAAGTAGCTCCTCGTGTAAGAGTGGTTAGAGTTAGGAACATGATTGTTTCGAGAAATATCAAGGTTAGGTAATGTCTTTCTTTGTGAAACATAAAGTGACCTCTGTCACCTCTACTTCCGGTCAAACTGGAAGTAGCTCCTCATTTAAAATTAGTAAGAGCTAGGAACATGATTCTTTCACAAAATAACAAGGTTTGGGATGGTCCTTCTCTGTTGCATATTGCGTGGCCTGTGATGTCTACTTCCGGTCAAACCTGAAGTAGCTCGTCAATTAAAATTGGTAAGAGCTTGGAACAGGATTCTTTCACCAAATACCAAGGTGAGGGAAGGTCCTTCTCTGTTACAAATAAATATTATCTTTTAAAGAACAATTTCATGTTTTCATGTTCATATATTTAGATACTTTAGTTGCTACATCAAATAACAACTTTAAGTACTATAATCCGAACACCTTGTTTTTGTGATGTCACAAAAACCTATGTCTAGTTTTTTTTAGGTGTTCGGGCACTAGCCCGGAACACCTCTTGATTTTGTACGGTTTTTTTTTTTTGGTACTTCTTCTTCTTCTTCTTCTTCTTCTTCTGCCTGTCGATTGTCCGCTAACAAATGCACCCTTCCCAAGCTCATATAAACTTCAAACTTCACACATAGTTAGAACTTGACTAGGACATGACAGGGCTTGAGTGACGTCATGATGACGTCATCAGGTGTCGAATTACGCTAAATAAACGTTTATTATTTCAAAAAATCATAACTCCTAAAGTACACAATGGATTTTTACAATCTATACATCATCGGAAAGGTCATCCAAACCTACGTAATCACTCCACAGACATGACCCCAATTTGACCTTGTCTTCCGGGTCAAACCGGAAGTTGAAAACTTCAAAAATTCGTATTTTTTGAAGTATATATCACATGATCACAAATCTTACATCAGATTGTAGAGAATTTAGTCCTCTCCAACTTTTGCATTGAGGTCACACCATTTTGACCTATACTTGCGGTTCAAAACGGACATTTAACGCATTCTTTTGTGCATGTGCGTTCAAGCGTGATCGGCAATGCTATACAACAATCCAATGCCATTATACATGTACACGTCCGGGTGGGTGTGTGCGTGTATGTGTGTGTGCCTGGCTGTGTGACATCGATGCCCCATTGCTATGCACATTAACCACACGTTGTTCTTAGTCTCTTCTCAAGGTGCATACTCCACGCTTTGTTAGTCTTTAATACAGGGCTTATTTAAACATTTAAAAACCAACAAAAAATCAACCGTTTGAGGTATGAACATAATTCTTTCGACAAATGTCAAGGTAAGGGAGGGTCTTTCTTTATGACACAATAAGTGACCTCTGTGACATCTACTTCCGGTCAAGCCGGAAGTAGCTTTTTATATAAAATTGCTAAGAGCTAGGAACATGATTCTTTCACCAAATACCAAGGTTAGGAAAGTTCATTCTCTGTTGCACATTGGGTGACTTCTATGACCTCTACTTCCGGTCAAACCAGAAGTAGCTCCTCATGTAAAAGTGGTTAAAGTTAGGAACATGATTATTTCGAGAAATATCAAGGCTAGGGAAAGACTTCATTTGTGAAACATTAAGTGACCTTTGTGATATCTACTTCCGGTCAAACCGGAAGTAGCTCTTTATTTAAAAATGGTGAGAGCTAGGAACATGATTCTTTCACCACATACCAAGGTTAGGGAGGGTCCTTCGGTGTTGCACATTGGGTGACCTTTGTGACCTCTACTTAAGATCAAACCGGAAGTAGCTCCTCATTTATACATGGTAAGAGCTGGGAACATGATTCTCCACCAAATACCAAGGTTAGGGAAGGTCCTTCTTTGTTACACATTGCGTGACCTCTCTGAACTCTACTTCCAGTCAAACCGGAAGTACCTCATTTAACGCATTCAAAAGTGGTTAGAAATTCCTGTCCAAACCGGATGTTCAAATTAAATATATTATAAAGCTCAATTTAACATATGTTTTTCTTCATATTTTCTTATATTTAAGTTGGATTAATTTTAATTTTATTTAACTTTAAACACATAAAAATTCTTAAAATACATCACACTCCGAACACCTAGTTTTTGTGATGCCACAAAAACTCATTTCTAGTTTTACTTCTCCTTCTTCTTCTTCTTATGCCTGAAGATTGTCCGCTAACAGAAGCACACTTCCTAAGCTTGTATGAACTTGAAACTTCACACATAGTTAGATACTCATTAGGACACGAAACCGTTTGAGTGATGTCATGATGACGTCATCCGGTGTCGAATAACATTAAATCAAAGTTTATTATTTCAAAAAATCATAACTCTTAAAGTACACAATAGATTTTTACAATCTATACATCATCGGAAAGGTCATCCAAAACTACGTAATCACTCCACAGACATGACCCCAATTTGACCTTGTCTTCCGGGTCAAACCGGAAGTTGAAAAATTCAAAAATTCGTATTTTTTGAAGTATATATCACATGATCACAAATCTTATATCAGATTGTAGAGAATTTAGTCCTCTCCAACTTTTGCATTGAGGTCACACCATTTTGACCTATACTTGCGGTTCAAAACGGACATTTAACGCATTCTTTTGTGCATGTGCGTTCAAGCGTGATCGGCAATGCTATACAACAATGCCATTATACATGTACACGTCCGGGTGGGTGTGTGCGTGTGTGGCTAAGTTACGTTGAAACTGTACATGTACATGTGCTACTGTATGATACAATAAACCGCACGTTGTTCATAGTCTTCTCAAGGCACGCACTCCACGCTTTGTTAGTCTTTTACACATAGCTTTCATACGACATGATTGAGTGAACACGCTTTTTTCACGAGCTCTCCTTTATAACCTTAAATCCTGCTCCAAATCCAGTATTCTTAACATCTTGCCGACGATAACCTTATAAACCTGCGATCTACAAACTCAAGAGCTTCAACATACTGATGATTATGCCTTCTGGACGTAAAAAATCAGCAAAATCACCAGATCATACTCCACCTCTCCTGTCACCACAGCCATTGGTATGTACCCGACAGGACCATTCAAGTGACCGTGCCGCTACCATTAAGGTCCATGGGGACTTCGAGCAGTTCGTCCGGGCGGCACTGTCCGACATACGCCAGGGTCAAGTCGACCTCAACAAACGTATAGATCGCATGGAAGAGAGCTTCAACGCTTCAATTGAGTTCGAGTCCAAACGCATCAACGACCTCGAACAAAAGGTTAAGGAGCTGGAGAAAATGGCCGATATGGTGGCCAAGCACAACGCCAGATTGCTGACCATAGTGATAAACTAAACAAGCTTGAGAGGTTCAGCAGAAGAAACAACCTCCGAATCATTGGCTTCCCTCAGGATAAGGGTGAAGACTGCCTGGCAATCACCTCCACGATGCTCAAGGACAAATTTGGAGTTCCAGATGTCAAACTTGAGCGTGCTCATCGGGACGGACCTAAGACATCCGGTCGTCCCCAGCACCTGCTTGTCAAGTTTAACTGTTATCAGGATAAAGTCCGTGTCCTCCGCCAACAACGTCAGGCCCTGGACGATGTTCCATACTTCTGTGTTGAAGATCTCACGAAGCAGGACCTCCAAGAGAAACGACGCTGGACTTTTGATGTATCCAAAGCATACAAGGAGGGGTTAAAGTACAGGTTTGTGGCCGGTAAGTGGCGAAACAATGCTGGTGTACCGGCTCACTTCTACAGCGCATGATGAGCCTATCACCTATTCCATTCTGCCGCACATACCACCGATAACTTTGCTTCTTTTTATCATCCCATCCGCCGCTTCATCGGACTTTTCATCTCTCAACTAATGCTTGTGACTATTTTATTAGCATTGAATATCTCTGGCTGATTGTGCTTATATACACTTATTTTATATTCATTTTGTTGTTTTCTTTTATCATAAATTATGTTTTTTGTATTTATTTTTATATTAATTTGCTTGCATTTGCCTATTTCAATTTTATTGACATTTGCTTCATGTTAGCTTCATCATTTTGTATTTGTTACCAATATCATTGTCTTCAAGCAAACTTAAATTTTTGATTCTGCTCGATTCATGGCAACACTCAGTGTGATATCATTATTTATTGCGGTCTGTATCACATACTGCATTTATGCTGCCCCATCTGCTCGTCCAGTTTGCTTGAAGATAATTTTGCGCACGGGTGGGGTGTGGGAAGCTGTTGTGGCGCCTTGCGTCTCGTGTCCAACTCGGCTTTGGCCTTGTGGGACATGGGACGCCGAGGTGGTACGTTTAACCCTATTCCCACTCTTGCTTGTGTGACTACTAAATATTATTTTATACTATTTCTTGCTTGTTCCATTTTCGTGCCTTTCATAACTCATTTTTTATTTTTGCTCGATTAAGCGTGACTTTCCATGTCGCATTCATATACTTTGTTTATTCCGACTAATTCATTTACTGTTTTTCTTTTTGTCAATCATTGTTCATTGTTTAGTTAAAAGCGCCTTTTCTTTTTCCACCGATGTTCGCTGATTTTGTTGATGATAATGACAGCAAAAGCAGCAGTTCTTATTACGAGAGTAATGAATTCAATAATTTAAATGTATATTCTGTTGGTACCTTTTCAATTTTTCATATGAATGCCCGGAGCCTATGTAGCCATTTTTACGACATTCAGGATTATGTGTCTACTCTCAGTCATTCCTTCTCGATCTATGGTTTTACTGAGACATGGTTTAAAGAAACTCCTCCGTCTTACATTCACATGGATAATTATAATCTTGTTCACTCGTCACGTTCTCATAAATTAGGCGGAGGGGTTGCCATGTTCGTTAAAGACACGTTGAATTTCAAAATCCGTGGTGACCTCGGTTCCACTTCAGGTGATTTTGAATCTGTTTTTATTGAAATTCAACGCGACCATGCCTGTAACATCATTGTTGGGAATGTTTATAGGGCTCCGGGTAGTCAAATTGATAACTTCAATGCTTCTTTTGATTCTTGTTTAAATGTCATAACGAAAGAAAGGAAGCTGTGTTACATAATGGGCGATTTCAATTTAAATCTTCTCAATTGTTCGGAGCATCAGCCAACTGACGACTTTGTTAACTCTGTCTTCGCCAATGGATTCCACACTTTGATTGATAAACCGACTCGCATTACACCTTACACTGCCACACTTATTGACAATATACTAACTAATTCCGATCAGGATATCCTAGCAGGAATCTTATACTCTGATATTTCGGATCATTTTCCTCTCTTTCAGATAACTTCTTCTTGCTTTTCCAACGTTAAGACTACTCCTCAACAGTCGTTCATTTCCAGGAACATCAATCCTGCCACCATTCGTTCATTCCAATCAGACATAGCTAGTGCTGACTGGCATCAAGTCTATGAATCTGACCAGCCTGAAGCAGCTTATGATACCTTCTTCTCTATTCTCATTTCTCGATATAATTCTCACTTTCCCTATGTTACTAAAACATTTGGCAGTACGAATAAAAATCAGCCTTGGATTAACCAGTCTATCATTGATTCTTGCCATTATAAGAACAGGCTTTATAGGCGTTTCCTACGCAATCCTAATGAGCTTAATGAGCGTATTTATAAAATTTTCCGTAATCGTCTCACCGCCACCGTTCGGAAAGCGAAACAAGATCATTATGCTCACAGACTGGATCTCCGTAAATCGAGTCTCAAGCAATTATGGCAAGAAATCAACGGTATTCTAGGTAAGAAGAAACGGACGTCTTTTCCTGATGAGATTACTGATGGTGAGCGTCTGCATTCTAATTCAGCTGACATTGCCAATTCTTTCAACTCCTTCTTTATTAACATAGGTCCTTCACTGGCTACTAAGATTCCTCCCACCCATGCACACTTTTCCAGTTACCTGCACAATTCAAATGCTTTCTCTTTCTTTCTTACTCCAACCAATGCAGCAGAAATATTACGTGTCTGCAATGCATTGAAGTCCAATACAAGTCCTGGCTTCGATGACATTAGCTGTTCTGTTGTCAAGTCTATCATTTCTCTTATTGCTGAGCCTCTTGCTTACATTTTCAATCTTTCTTTTATCTGTGGATCTGTTCCCTCGAATCTTAAGGTCGCTAAAGTTGTTCCTATTTTTAAAAGTGGGGACAATAAAGAAGTCAAAATTTATAGACCTATTTCCATTCTTCCTTGTTTTTCTAAACTTCTGGAGAGACTTGTTTACAATCGTCTCTACACTTTTATCTCTAAATTTCATCACCTATGTGATCAGCAATATGGCTTTCGCAGTAAACACTCTACTGACATGGCTCTCATCGAGTCAATCGACAAAGTTACTACTGCTCTTACCAACAAACTCTTTGCTGTTGGCGTTTTTCTTGATCTCTCTAAAGCCTTTGACACAATCGACCATACTATTATACTTTCTAAACTGGAGCACTATGGAATCAGAGGAGTTGCTCTTCAATGGTTCGCCAACTATCTTTACAACAGGCAACAGTTTACTACTTATAATAAATGCGACTCTCGCTGCCTTAATATTTCTCACGGTGTGCCTCAAGGGTCCATTCTTGGTCCTCTTCTATTTCTTCTCTACATGAACGATTTGTGTCTTTCTTCTTCTTTGCTATCTTTTACACTGTTTGCTGACGACACAACTATTTTCTACTCTAGTCCTAATTCTAATACTCTGATCAACACTCTTAATTCTGAACTTACTCGGGTTTCTGGGTGGCTCAAGGCAAATAAACTGTCTTTAAATCAATCCAAAACCAGCTTTATTCTCTTCTCAAAATCTAATCTTTCCATCAACTATGATCTCCCACCTGTTACTATAGACAATATTCTTATCACCAGGGTCTACTCTACAAAATTTCTTGGTGTCATTATTGACCATAAACTTTCCTGGTCTGATCACATATCTTCTCTAACAAAAATCACTTCTCGTAATACCCGTGTCATGTCTAAACTGCGTTCTTTTCTTCCACCTTTGTCTATGGTCTTACTCTATAATACTCTTATTCTTCCTTACTTAAACTACTGCAATATTGTTTGGGCTCGGTCAAGTAATAACAAACTGCACTCCCTCATTGTCACTCAAAAGCGGGCTATCCGCACTTGTACTTCCTCACATACTCGTGCACACACTGCACCACTTTTTTCACAGCTCAACACCCTTACAATTTCTGACATAAACAAACTCCATACTGGGATATTTATGTACAAGCATTCCAGAAATCTTCTTCCAAGTACTTTCTCTGCTTACTTTTCTTCTGTCCAAGATCAGCATACCTACTCAACCCGATCTTGTCTTAATCTCCTGGTTCCTTTCACTCGCACCACTTATTCTATGAACACCCTTCGATTCTATGGTCCTCGCTTGTGGAACGCCATTGACGAAGAAATCAAAAGCCAGCCGTCAGTAGACAGTTTCAAAGCCTCATTCAAAAGAAGACTCATCTCTCAGTATGTAACATAGCTTTCTTTCAACTGACTGCTTTGCCATGTATAATCATCATTTGTTCTTTTTATATTACAACCGCATTTCATTTTTGTTATTTACGCGCTTTTGTTGTTTTTGTATTTCAGTTGTGTTGTTCACAATGTATGTCTTCTGTCTGTTCGTTTGTCTTGTTTCTGTCTGTTCATTTATTGGCTGATTTCTACAAGTCTCGGCTTATCAAATCGGCCTCCATACTGTTCCCTTTCTTTGACTGTATAAACCTTTATTTATTTAAACTACACAGTTTGCTTTTGTATGTAATTAATGTTATGTTTTTGACAGTATGGAAATAAATGTGAATTGAATTGAATTGAATTGAAACCTTTAAAAATCAACAAAAAATCAACCGTTTGAGATATGAACTTAATTCTTCGACAAATGTAAAGGTTAGGGAGGGTCTTTCTTTGTGACCCATTGAGTGACCTCTGTGTCATCTACTTCCGGTCAAACCGGAAATATCTCTTTATTAGAATAATGCTAAGTGCTTGGAACATGATTTTTTCACCATTACCAAGAATATGGAAGTCTTATTCCCTTGCACATTGTTTGACCCCTTTGACCTCTACTTCCGGTCGAACCGAAAGTAGCCCCTCATTTAAAAGTAAATAGAAGTAGGAACATGATTGTTCCTAGAAATATCAAACTAAGGGAAGGCCTTTCTGTGTGAAACATTAAATGACCTTTGTGACCTCTATTCCGGTCAAACTGGAAGTAGTTCTTCATTTAAAAATGCTAAGAGCTAGGAACATGATTCTTTCACCAATTACCAAGGTTAAGGAAGGCCCTTCTCTGTTGTACATTGCTTGACCTCTTTGACCTCTAATTCCGGTCAAACCGGAAGTAGCTCCTCATTTAAAAATGGTTAGATGTAGGAACAAGATTCTCTCACCCAAAACTAACGTTAGGGGAGGTCCTTCATTGTTCTCCTCATTTAAAGGTAAATAAATGTAGGAACATGACTGATGTTCTTGAAGTCCTAATCAGATATTATTTCATAAAGCAATATTTCATGTTTATTTTTTCAAATTATTTTAGTTGTGTTAACTTTATTTACATCAAATAACAACTCTATCCGAATACCCAGTTTAATTCATGTCTAATTTTTTTTTTTTTTTAGGTGTTCAGCCAACAGCCGAACAACTATTGTTACTGTTAAGTTTTTTTTCTTCTGCGCATTCTTCTGAAATAAATATTTCGCCCGTCAGCACAGCACAAATAGACAAAAAATTTGCACACAATATTGACCTTAAAATTTTCAATAACGTAATTGGGCCGAACACCGTGAGTTTGTTCACAAACTCTAAATTTCTAGTTTAATTTTGTTTTTTTTGTAACCCTCCTATTTACTTTTATATATGTATATGAATATTTATTTCACAGTATATATATTTCAATTCTTGTTTTTCATCCATTCCTGTAATTGGCGGCTTGTCCGCTGTTTGTTTGGTCAATAAATAAAAATAAAATAAAATTATGTAAAGACCCAAACGGGTATTATATGGGAAAGACCTGGGCAAGCCCATGTGGGTAGAAAATGCCAGGGCCGCAAGAGGTAACATATGAAAAAGACCTGAGCAAGCCCATACGGGTAGAATATTATTGTGATTTTCATGACGTGTCCAGCCCTTTAAAAAATCTTGCTGGTTTCACACATACTTTGGAGGGTCCTTAAGTAAACACTGTCCTGGCATCCAACTGTGATAATCCCTCTAAACCCTTAAACAAACAACCTGCTCTGGACAGGAAACTGACTGGATGATTGTTGGAACTACTTTTTAAAAGTGCGCATTCTTCCTTCTGAACCTTGTCCGCCAATTTTCTCAAAAAGTAAAGCTTGTATGAACTTGAAACTTACCATGTACAAAGATATTAGTGAGTGGATGATACCGAAACTTTTTTGGAATGATGGCGTCATTGATGACGTCATTAGGTTAAATAAACGTGAAATAATTAAGAAATTTAATAACTCAAGAACAGCAAATGCTACATTCAAAATCTTTGGTGCATATGAAAGGTCTTGTAATGTGGGACAAATTGTATGCACACCGTGACCCCATTTGACCTTTACTTCCGGTCAAAACCGGAAGTTAAAGTTAAAATTTATGTTATTTGGGGCTCTAGAGCCTAAGTGAATGAAGATATGAACAAACTTTCAATGCATAATATTTTCATTAGCTCAAGAGCAATCTAGAAATGTGATATATGACGTCATAGCTACGTCACAATGAAATTGATACACGAGGTAAAAAAAGTATTGCAAATAGATTGCTGATAAGAGTAAAACCTTTAACAAAGAGGGAAAATAAATTTTGAGTCTGAAAGCTTTTTTGATCCGAGAAATATGTTTACCCAGAATACAGTCATCTTTCAGAAAATTGTGTTATGTGGTCTTCGAATGCTACTCCACTAAGAATATACATGTACATGTATTCAATAATTTGGATATTGGATGACATGGCGTGTTTTATGCATGTACACAATTGCATGCTCCAATTAAATATAATAAGAGTGTGCGACTGAATAGGGTACTTTGGACAATGAAAACAGTTCAAAATGAACAAAAAATAGAAACACATACCAACTTATATTTTCTTTACAATGTTTTATTTCAAACAGCACACATACAAATACATGTACACAAACATAATACTTAAATGTACATGTATTTTAAAATGCACATTGGTGTAATAGACCTTATGCATTAACGTCATCACGCCGCCATCTTAGAGGTAAATCGATGATGTAACAATGGAAACGCAGAGATTTGTACGCGTGGCGCACAGGATTGGCCAATGAACAACCTCATTTTGACCTCTAGACGAGGGCGCCCTACTCAAATGACGTCATGTGCATAAGGTCTATAAACTTCATGATCTTTGAGTGTACATCTTAGTAGGTCCATGGTGAAAGGAGGTAGGTGATAGTTACATCACTTAAAATATATTAACACTATTTTATTTCTCTTTATAGATTGATACTTCTTGGCAACAAGTAAGACAAGGAAAATAAATATCAATTGGTGTAAACAAACTTTAAATAATTTAAAGGTACAAAACATCATTTTTTTTTTAAACTGTGCATTCATTCCAAGCATTTATCAGCTGCTTGCATTTTCAGATACATTTTTCTCTAAGCTGCCAGAATTTCAGAGGTAAATATTTCACAGGGAGATTTTTGTTTGTATCAACTTTATAAACAGGAAACTTTTACACATCACATGTAGTATGTTGTCACTAAGAGACAATTCAGCCCCTGCAGCCAAACTTTCATGTTTTCATTCCAGAAAACTTTGTTGTGCAGTTTGCTTGCAAATTAATTTTTTATATTTTACAAAACATGGAGGTCTTCAATTGTGCAAATTGCTTAACTAGATTGTCTCTTAGTGAAAACTAGGTATACATGGTCTGTGATTGGAGTGCTGTACAATGTAGTTTATCTAGATCTCTTCATTAAAGCCAGGGCACTCACTCCGCATCATGCCAGCACTACTCTAGTATAAAAATAAATGGGCAAAATGAATTGCCTGTTGATATGATATTATCGTTGCACTTATTAATGTAGTTACAAAACTATTACATTTTACAAATTGAAAATGAAGGAAAAAATCAATCATAATGTAAACATACATAATGTGTAAAAAGACATTTTAATTTAAACACTTTTCTATTTTATGACAAAAGTACATTTTTGTGGAAACAGCACCAGACTATTAAAAAATGAATCTATAATTTAAATGGCAAATTGTGACATAAACAATGATAAAAACATTTACTACAGAAACCAATAACACCTCGTACGTGAATACATTGCAGTCAAAGAATAAGTTTAGAAAACATTTACTACAGAAACCAATAACACCTTGTACTAGAATACATTGCAGTCAAAGAATAAGTTTATTCATACATAATTTAGAAGATGCTTTCACTAAACGCTTCTACTTGGAAGTTTATGCTTTTTGCTAGTACTTGTCACTCGGTATCTGCTACTTTGTATACGACCCATTGCCCTATTGTCTTATATGCTCAAGGGATCGCTCCATTTTTTTCCTTCCACATGTTCTGATACTTGAGCTTTTCTTTATCAGGCAAAGTGGTAAACTCCTTGCAGAACTTGCCAAACAAATTCACATGATCTTGAAAAGACACACTACTAACTAATCTTTCCCCACGCTTTAAATTAGCATAAAAACAGCACCATTTCTCTCAACTTTCTGCTTTTTTGAGTTATGTTGCAAGGTTGCTCTACATTTCCTTCTTGGTTTCTTTATCATACTCATCATGCGAGTCTTCTTACTGAAGTGTTGTTGATGGAGTGTTTGCTGCAGATTTAAGTGTTTTAATAAGCTGCTTAGTTGTGGTTTGAACATGTCCTTGTCAAGAAGAGTATTTTGTTGTATGCACTGGAAAATAAAACTGTAGTCCAAGATGATATATCTGCGATGAAGTGCTTCTCTAACAATATCAGGAACTTTGCTAGATTTGAGAATTGTTTTTTCATTTACTAGGATATGGTACAATTTAGTTGAGCGACCCTTTGTATTGCCGGGTAGGTTCTTGCTGATTTGCCCACCATGTAATGAAATGTCTGTTACCAATTTATCTTGGGTCCATTTGCAGCCAGACTGATTTGGCACACACCCAACAAGTATGAACGTTAAGTCTGAAAAAATGCCCGTTTTGGCGGTTTGTATGGCGATGGTGGGTAATGCATGGACTGAAGTTTACTTAAAATTTGAGATAAGTTACGGGGTTCAGTGTTATCTTTACATGTAGCTAAGAACTTTGCGTGTCAAATACCCACGGAAAAAAACCTCTATCTTACATGCAGCCCTGTGTCTTGTGACAAAAACTTTAAAATCAGTGCGGGAATCTAATGATGAAATTTCATAATATAATTTCCTGTACATTGTTGCTAAAAGTGAAAGTTGAGGTTTACTTTACCTCCATGACGAGTAGTGTGTTGGAAATAAAAACAGTTGTGTACATAATTAAGATGTTCACCACCTTCAGCCTGGAAGCGACTCATTGGGAATTTTGAGGACTGCATGAAGAAGCGGGCATAATCTAGGTATTTAATCATGTACGGAGTTAAGGATCGCCATGTGTAGCGCTTGCAAAATAGTTGATAAAAACATTCAGCGTGTTTTTTTGTAATCGGATAATATTTCCATACTGTAACCCCAGGAATAGTCATCGGAAAGAAGAGAACCTTTGGGTTTTCCTGGGATTAATTTGGGTTTAGGATCATCCTTCAAAATTACATACATATGATAAATACAATTCCAAACTTTGCTAACTAAATCAAACTCTGTAAGGACATCTAATGCATCTATGTAGTTTATTATCTCAGCTGGAAGTGTTTGAATTAGTAATCTGTCAGGGACAACAATTTTTAGCACATGTGGAAAGTCTTTTTCTCTACCTATGGGTGTGGGGCTTATGATTGCAAGAGCATGATCTTTGTTCAGGCTTTCCACTGTTATCGAAACATATTTGAAAATTTCCTTGCCTGACACCTCTCTTATTTACATTTGAAATTAAATTATCTAGGCATTGGCGAGAAGTATCTTTGTTGCCATTTAATTGTTCCTTTTAATTTCCTTCAGACAATGTTTTTTCGATTTCTAGGGAGAGTAATTTTTGAACTATACGTGCCAGTCCATGCATGGTATCAAAAACTATATTTTTTAAAGGTATCGATGGAATTAAAGATTCTGGGAGTTCCCTGTCGACAAGAACATCAATATCTGTTCCAAGACCATTTTTTGATACTTCACTTTTCTGTTCTTTACCTGCATGGTGGTAAAAATTCCATCCAAATTCTGATGTTGGGCTGAGCTGTTTGGAGCCATCTTACATTTTAATTATAAACATTTCATCGCCACACATGTAAAAGTCAGTGCAAGTCTTAGATTCTGATATAAAGTTTTCTATAAAATAATTTGCCTGTATGTTCATTTCAAGATTGTCCCGAGAATCGCTTTCATAGAAGATTGTAAAGGGATAGGTATGTTCTGGGCTTTGATAGGAAACATTATGTAAATAGAGATCATTGTTTAGAAGTGACAGGGTAAGGAAAGTGCTGTGGCGTCCACCAATTTCCCTACCATCCCCCCATAGTCTTATATTTAAATCATTCTTTAGAAATGGATATTTGAAAGAGAGTATGTCTAGAAGGCGTGCAGGATTAATATACCAGCCAGTAGCTGTACGTCTTGGCAACAAAATGGCGTTAAATTCTTCTAAGTACCTATGTTTAACACTTCTGACCTGCCTTGATGAGGGTAGAATGCCAGAAACTTGCTTCCTCACTTCTGCTATCAGCCTTGTTCCACTTAAATTTTCTGAAACATATATCATATCTTCTGGACTAACTGGATGAAGATCCTTGTACATCTTTTGTACACGCTCCTTCAGTGATTTGGAATCATTTATTACTGGTTGTAATAATTCCTCAGACCGTTGACAATGAGAATTAACTTGAGAATTATTTTTTAGGTCAGGAGCAAAGCTAAAGCTTTCCTGTTTCAGATTTTCCATTACATGATATTTGGTGTGCCTCTGCAATTCACTAAGCAGAGCTACTTTAAGTGATTTTTTTTTGCAGGATCACCAGTGTTAAACTTGGTAAGCAAAACCAGCAAAGCATCAATACTAATAAAGAGCCTTCTCTTTCCTTTTGTATTTGTGTCAAATGACTCATTGACGCACACATCATTTTTTGTTAGACACGCGTCTATGTGTTTCCAACCCTCTTTTTTTATGTGTTTAGAAAACTTAATACAGCTGGCAATCTGCTCAATAACGACAAGAATTTTGTCCTTCTTAACCGTAAATGGAACAGACAACCCATCCAGATTCATGAACTTTGTTACACATGATTTGTTACTTTTACCAGTACTTGAATTCACGTTTGTTTCCTTCTCAATTGATAATAATTCACAGATCTGTTCTTCCAATGGTTTCCTTGTAATTTCTTTCCTTGCATTTGCACATGTGTTAGCATATACTTTTAAGACAGTATCTTCAATAACCTTCTTCTGGTTTTTCTTGTAGCATGAGTCAACTCTGAGTAGTTCTAATAGAGCGCACTTTGAGATCCACTCCCTTTTTTTCCCTTGAACCAAAAATGATGGTGGGCCTTTTGACAACCTTTTGTTAAGGAATTTATCAATCTTTGCAAAACCACATTGAAACTTAATTCCTGCTGTTAGAATTTTTTGGCAAGAAAAATATACGCTATTGCTACGAGTGGTATGTGGAATTTCATGCCCACAAATCTGAACAAAAGACATATTGGCCACTTTCTCTGTTAGCATTTTCACAATTTGTTGGCTATCACATGTTTCATTTTCGTTTTGAAAGTCATTCTTGTTCTTTTGTTTTCGTCTGAAGTGGTGTTTTTTAAGTGGGTTGGCATTTTCTTTACCAGCAGATGTTGACCTCTGTTGTCGACATGGAGATGCAGGGGGAACATTCAAACTTTTGGGTTTGAGTACAGGCACATGTACTTTAAAGTTGCAAGTAATTGGTGATGGTAGTTGGCAAGAAGCCCTTGTTCTATTTTCACTGTCACCAGACAAAGAACTTCCAATTGGTGATGGACAAGGAGTACTATCATCACCAGAGAAAGTAACATCAGACTGAGGAAGATCAGGTTTACTTGTTACTGGTGGTCGACAAGGAGTATCATCACCAGAGAAAGTAACATTAGACTGAGGAAGATCAGGTTTACTTGTTACTGGTGGTCGACAAGGAGTACCATCATCACCAGATAAAGTAACATTAGACTGAGGAAGATGAGGTGTACTTGTTACTGGTGGTCGACAAGGAGTACCATCATCACCAGAGAAAGTAATGTGGCGGAATTTACCAATTACCAATAAAGACGAAGTGTCCACCGGCAATCACTCACGGGTATGCGGGTGTTCCTAGATCAGGGCCGGGAGAATCAGTCCGTTCGGGTGGAAATGTACCGCCCCATGTACAGATCGCAGTACCTAGAGACTTCCTAAAGGGACATTCAGGGGAGGGAGATGTAGACGGAAATGACACACAGCTGTGACACTGACTGACAGTTTAATGATTTATTGATTATGAACTGGAATAATAATTGACCTCAGGCTTAATTGAATTAGGGAATAATGACGGAGCCTCTATAATTAGGATTGAATGCTTTAAATAGTACGGAACAAGTGTTAGCCTCTGCCCCTATTGATCCTGGAGCATTAAGTCCTGCTTCCCCATCCTCAAATAGCCTCAGTACCCTCCGTTAGCCTCCTATGGTAATGTCACGACACAGCTGAATGCTCTCCCAGATTGCCCCGGACGTTAGCCTCCCGTTAGCCTCACGCTAATTCCCAGACGTTAGCCTGTCCTTATCCACCTTGTAGCCTCGCGCTACTAACCCTCGGTTCCCCAGTTACACCTTTCCTTATGTCCCTTTCCTCTAGTTTCCAGGTATACTAACCTGATTACCTCTTTTTGGAGCCGGCCCTGGTCCGTCCTGACGGCCTTTCTCCGGGGTGGCAGATCAAGCACTGATACTCCTGCGCTCGTGCATGCACGCTCATGCTGCCATGCTGCCCGCATCATAGGTGACTCATCCTGGCCATTGCCCAATCAGCGTGCGCCGTGCCTGTATCCGCGCAGACACGGGTGTCCAATCAGCGTGCGTTCTGCTAGTCACCGTCCGATGCGGCAGCGACACAGTGACTGCTACATCCCGTGCGCCCTCTGTTGTCCAACAGAGAAACCTCAATCCCTTCACCAATGATTTTCGTTACATAGCCTCCTTCAATGCTCGATCGTCCTCGTTCGAATTAGCATAACCTAAAAAGACAAATCAATGGTTAGGGATACACGAAATATACAGCAACAACAAACCTTACCTTTAATTTTATCTCAAAACAATGAGGTCTTTCACTTTACAATCATGGCGCTGCCTCGAAATTTACTCGGCGCCTACAAAAATTATCCTAACAATGATTGGGACTGTCACCTCAGGCACCTCGAAAGCATGGAGAGCCTCTCTTTAATTTACAGGAAAGAGGTGACAACTTTATATAAAACTTTACTTAAACACTATTTATGAAAACTTTAATAAAACTTCCTTAGTACAAAACTTATAGCAACTTCTTTAACATAAAACTTATGGCAAGCATGACCAAGGATGGACCCTAACTTAACGCGTAGGTTGTTAGTCGGTAGTACATGATCAGATCAGGTGCGGTCGGTGTAGTCGTCGTCGAACTGGACGTGGTAGACCCGGCGCCTCTTGCTGGTACGTCGCCTCTCACCATCAGCATAACTGTACTGGAATGTCACCTCGTCGATCTTGATGATCTTTCCCCTCAACTCTCTTGTTAGACGGATCCGTTCAACCGGTACGCCTTCTTCGTCACCGTTGTTTTCAACTGCAGCTGGTGGCTCCTCATGCTTATCCTCTCCATCTCTCACCATAGCCATCATGCCTCTTGGCTTTCCTCCTTGAGGCTGAGCACGTACCATTGGGCCAATATCCCAATCGAGGAGAGAGCGCGTAGGAGACAGAGACAGCTGCGAGGGGTCGACTCCCGGGGACTCTCTGCCCATGGTGAGATCCAGAACTTGATCCTGCTGTTGCTCTGGTGCTGCATGCTCAGCGGCGGGCAATGGATCCACCTTCTGTTGCTGGGATACTGCAGTAGCTTTGCCCTGATCACGGTCTCCATCTTCAGGCGCCTTAGAAACAGTGGCAGGGGCACGTCGCCTTGTCTTTTTCCGCAAGCTGCCTGCTGCTTCCTCCCATGTTCCCGCGTCCTCAAGCTGTCGTACTTGGTTCACTCTCACCTCCTGTACCCCAAGACGTGCCTCCCGTTCGGCCCCAGTCTCCAGCTGGATCTCGTCAAGATCTTGTTCGAAGCTGGCGTGGTTCTGCTTATAGTGGCGACGGAGATTGTCTTTCCTGTTGGCCCTGAAATCACAGCGCCTGCACCAAGCGTGCAAGGTGGGCCCATGATCAGTCTTACGGTGTCGGGAAAGGCTTGTCCGCTGAGAGTAGGACACATCGCAATCCTCACACCTGAACTTCTTATTTGACCCCGAGTCCTTCTCCATCCTCACTGCAGAGAAAGAATAAACAACCGAAAACAAAAATCAGTGATTTATATTTACAAGTGTGTCCTATGTATATACAGTATTAGCGGTAACGATGAGGCATCTGCCTCTTCCTGACTGGGTTCCTTCTACCAGTTCCCTCATTATCATTTGATCCATCACTCCGCTCGTTTGTGTCCTCAGGATTCTCCTCATTTAGTCCTAAGGAGGCGTAGCCTCCTTCAAAGCCTGTGCCGTCGCTTAATTCTGGAGTAGCTTCCACGGGTGGCACTTCGCACTCTGCCTCCCTATGAGCCGTCTGTTTTCGTCCCGTCCAAGGCTGTAAAGGCTCACCATCGTACAGTTTGAGGCGGTCGAAGTGTACAACCTGCATCCTCCCTCGTGGCTTAAGCTGTATTCGATATGTCACGTTTGATAGTTTGTCCAATATGAGATAAGGGCCTTGCCAACGACTCATTAGTTTTGGGGACACGCCTTTCTTTTTGGCATGATTGTACAGCCAAACGAACTGTCCCTCCTTGAGGCTAGCGCTGTTGGTTCCCCGGTCGTAGGTCTTCTTTTGATGTCTAGCACTGCCTTTCAGGTGCAGCCTCGCACGGTCGTGTGCGTCTTGCATCCGGTTGCGTAGATCCATGCCAAAATCAGTTTGAGGTTCCGTTCCCTCTGCTGCCGGCGATTCAGTCGTCAAGTCTACTGGAAGCAATACTTCGCGACCTAACATGAGCATGTTGGGCGTTTCGCCTGTCGAAGCCTGAGGTACGGTGCGGTAGGCAAATGTAGCAAATGCTAGTTGTTCGTCCCAATCCTTCTGATGCCCATGTGGGTCAATCATCATGGATGCCGAATTGATAAGTGTCCGATTAAACCTCTCAACCAACCCGTCTGATTTAGGGTTGTATGCTACGGTACGGGTCTTGTTGATTCCCAGAACCTTACACATTTCTGTGAAGATGTAAGCCTCGAAATTACGCCCCTGGTCAGAATGTAACTCACGCGGGACTCCAAATCTACACACAAAATTCTCCACGAACGCCCTAGCCACAGTCCCGGAGGTAGAGTCGGGTAACGGGTAAGCCTCCATCCATTTGGTGAAGTACTCGCCAATCACAAGAATCCACTTGTTTCCCTTGTCTGTCTCTGGAAGTGGTCCTACAAGATCAAGGGCTACCCTCTCCATGGGTGCCCCGACCTGGTACTGCTGCAGAGGAGCCCGCCGTTTCCTTGGCGGTGACTTCCTCTGAGCGCATCTCGTGCACTGCCTGCAACCTGCCCTGACATCCGATGCCATGAATGCCCAGTAATATCTGGCTTTTACCTTAGCCAGGGTGCGCGATACTCCAAAATGTCCTCCAGTGGCACCGCCGTGCAACTCCTCAATAATTTCCTTCCTAAACTGGAAAGGCAGAATCACCTGCCATGAGATAGTTTTCCCATCATGTGATTCCCATCGGCGACAGAGAATTCCATCCCGAACCTCTAACCGGTCCCATTGAGCCCAATACACCTTGCCGGCTGCCGACCGTGGACTTGTCTCCGCCCAATCTGGCTTGACTCCTGTCCCTTCTCTAGCGTTCATCACTAAGGCTATGGAGGCGTCTGCCAACTGTGCTTTGCGCAAGTCCCCCGAAGTGATGTTAGCGTTTATCGTTGCCACCCTGGTTACCTTGTCCTCCTCATTTACTTGTCAAGTTTCAGCGTTGATGTTGTCGTCAATTGGTGCCTCAGCTTTCTGTTCGCTGGTTGTCTCATCAGAGAGCCCACACTGGCTGCACGGTTTACGGGACAAGCCATCTGCGTTGCCGTGCTTCTTACCCGGCCGATGGGCAATCACGTAGTCGTAGCCTCCAAGAACCTCGAGCCAACGGGCTACCTGCCCTTCCGGATTCTTAAAGTTCAGCAGCCAGCGCAAGGCGGCGTGGTCTGTCCTGATGGTTATTCGCCTCCCATACAGGTACTGTTTGAAATATTTTACGTAGACTATCACTGCCACCAGTTCCCTGCGGGTGACGCAATAGTTATGCTCGGGGCGGTTAAGGGTCCGGCTCGCGTAGGCTATCACTCTTTCCTCTCCCTCTTGTACCTGGGACAAGACGGCTCCTATACCATTGCCGCTCGCGTCTGTGTCAAGAATAAAATCGCCTTCGGGGTTCGGATATGCCAAGATAGGGGCTTGCTGCAACCTGCTCTTCAACGTCTGGAACGCCCCCTCACACTCCTCATCCCAGAGGAATATTCTTGCCTTTTCTGTGAGGCGATGAAGCGGGCGTGCTATATCGGCAAACCCCTTGATGTACCTCCTGTAGTAGGAGGCTAATCCTAGGAAGCTTCGTACTTCCTTTATGTTGGTTGGCGGGGGCCATGATTTTACGGCCTCAATTTTGTCCGGGTCTGTTGCAATTCCCTCCTTGGAGACAACATGTCCCAGATACCCCACTGATTGCTTGAAGAGGGAACACTTTGACGGTTTCAATTTAAGTCCCGCCACGCGAAATCTCTCTAAAACTTCCCTTAATCGTTGTATCTCCTCGAGTACACTGCGTCCATACACGATTACATCATCTAAATACACCAAAAGTGTTTGCCACTGTAATCCTGTTACCACACGTTCCATTAGTCTCTCGAAGGTAGCAGGGGCGCTGCACAGGCCGAAAGGCATCACCTTCCAGCTGTACAACCCCCCTCGAACAACAAACGCAGATTTCTTCCTTGCACTCTCGTCCAGCTCCACCTGCCAATAGCCGGACGCAAGATCTAAGGTTGAAAACCATCTCGCGCCCGACAAAGCATCCAGCGTATCGTCGATTCGTGGCACTGGGTAAGCATCCTTTATGGTCGCTTCATTAAGCCTACGGTAGTCGACACAAAATCTTTGAGTGCCGTCCTTTTTCTTCACAAGTACTACATTTGAGGCCCATGGTCCATCCGAGGGCTCAATGATTCCCCGAACCAATAGGTCTTCTACCTGTCTGTCTATTTCTTGTTGATGAATTGCTGGTTGGCGACGGGGCCTTTCCTTTATGGGCCTCGCTTCGCCTAGTTCGATGTGGTGTTTTACAAAATTTGTCCTGCCAAGGTCATGATCCCCTGCCGAAAAAACATCAGCAAAGTCCACTAACATCCTAGCTATCGCGTAGTGATACTCGGGTCCCACACTCTCTACACTTCTCTTCCACAAATCCTGCAGATGCTCGGGGACATGTACGTCGCTACCCTCACTCTTTGAGTCATACCCGTAGCTTCTACTATATCTGTTTCCTCTACGGGGCTGAGATGTCCAGCCATTGTGCCCTCACGGACAGTGCACTTCCCCGCGCCTATGTTGAGGACACGCAATGGAAGAACACCTTCCTTCGTCTGGACCACTGACCTTGCCAAGATCAGTCCTTTCTGTTCAAGTTCTCCTCCGCCAGGGACAGGCTCCAGCATTCCTAGCCCTGCTGTCCATTCGTCTTTTGTTACTGTCCCTTGAATGATTGCCTCATGTCCCGGTGGAATTGTCGTGGTATTCCTCACGAGGACTCGTGGCTGGATTACTGTCCCATAACGTGTGGTGCATCTGATACGTTCCCCATGTAACATCAACTCACACGTCCTAAAGTTAAGCGTCCCTCCTGTCACAGTCAGGAAATCCATCCCTAAGATTCCCTCGACCTTCACATTGGCGATCACTGCTCTTATCGGGCAAGTAGTACGCCCTATCTTTAAGTCCAGGTGCGCCACACCTCTGGTCTTCATAACAGTTCCCCTGACCCCATCCTGCTCCACTTCCGGTCGACTCTCCTTGGGTATTTTGAAGAAAGCCTCCTCTGAAATGATTGTGTCAGTCGTCCCTGTGTCCACCAGAAACGGTAATGTTACAGTTCGAACACAGCCTTTAACATAAAGTCCCTGTTTAGACAACACTGCTGTTGTCCTGTTATCACGCACATATTCCGACTGCGGTTCGGTGTTTTCACTTGCTTTGGCTTGATCCTGACCCTCCTGTCGTGGCAGCCGTCCCTCGGGTCTCAGGAGCGGCTGGCGGTCGTTTTCCGAACGCTCTTTTTGTGTACCATAAGGACAAACCCGCCTGAAATGTCCCTTCTGCTTGCAGTTGAAACAGCCCTCCTGCGATATTGGGTGTCTATGCAGGTGTGGATAATATATCCTCGTATCTCGCTTTTTCTCGGCCGGTTCTACTCCTCGATCACCATCATTCTTCCTCTTATCTATGAGGTCCTGGTGATACTGCTTCAAGTTCTGGGTAACCTCTGCAACTACAGCGTTGATAAGGTCCTGTTGCTCATTTCCCATCCTACATCGTTTTTCAGTCTTTTTGTTTTCCTCTTTGTTCTTCTATCTTCTCAAAGTTTTCGGTCGCGAGAGCGGCCTTGATTGCCTCCTCGAGAGTCTTTGGATTGGCTCGAAATATCCCTTCATGTATCGACTGTGAGGCTACGGCATCGGCGAAATGTCCTCTTGCAAGGCGGTCGCGGCCAGCATCCTCAAACTCCGGGTAAGCCAAAGCTGCCAACTCCCGAATAGATTGTCCTAGTTCTTGTATTGTCTCCTTTGGTCCCTGTTGACGGTTTCTGAGTTCCAAAAGGAAGTTCTCCGCCATTTCCCCAGGTCCAAAGCGTGCGTTTAGCAATTTCAAAAGCTCTTGATACTTGTACTGTGTCCTCTGGCCATTATCTTGGCCAAGACTTTAAGTGCTGTTCCCTGCAGGCTTGCGGCGAGAAATACTGCTGCCTCGTCATCACTCCAACCATTGGCAAGCTTGCACGATGCGAAGTGTTCACGGTAATCGATCCATGGTTGTTTCCCATTGAATCTGTCGGGGATTATTTTAGGGCGTTGTGTTTTGCTCCCCTGACTCGCTTGAGTTGGCGGATCTTTATCAGTTTCTTTCTTCTCACTGGAGGCCATCGGTGTCTCCTTGGATTCTTGTGAGTCTGTTTGTTTTGTTTCTGTGTCTTTACTTCCCCTTGACTTTACAGAGTCGTCACCATGCTCTGAAGAAGCGCCTAAACTAGGGGTGCCCTCTTCTGCACTGCTTAGTCCTTCCCCCTTTAATGTTGTCCAAGTCTGGTTCCTTGTCATCGAACTTCGTATCGGTGTGGATGTATTGATGAGGCTACTTTTTATGTTAGCCTCAGTTGGTTTATGCACTTCACTATCACCTTTATATGTTGGTGCGTTGTGTGCCAAGCTTTGCCAAGCTCCCTCAGATTTCGCTGCCTCCTGAGCCTTTTTTTCCAGACTCGAAGCCTCATTATCTTTTCCCAAGCCCTTTTCCTCTAAGAGCTTCTCCAGTCTAGCCATCATTTGGGTAAGGCTATCCACCATAGTCCTCTGCTGTTTGTTCTCCTTAAGAGATTGTTGCAGCAGGTCGTCCTTGTAATACATCTCCATTCGTAGCTCGTCGAGCTCATTTTCGAGTTCCGGCATGCTGCGTTCCCTCCCGGAGGCAGACATACCACCACGGTCCTCCCGTGTACTCAGAGTGTTTGAACTCTGGGCCATTGGCCGCTTGGTGATTCAGGAACCACCTGTTCCTCTAATTCCTCTTCCTGTAAGGCAAACCTCCGTCCAAACTCTTGTAAGAGTACGGCGGTATGGGTACGCCTCACTAAACTATTTATTCGATATATGTTAGAAGCCTGATCCCTCAAGCTTCTCCTCAATGTCCTCACTAAACACAGAGTTCTGATGTGACAGCTGATTCCTATCAGTGCAACAAGTAGGCAGACTGACAGTAGTCCAATTATGATCCAATTCTCCAGCATGTCCCAAGTTATTCCAGATGCGATGTCCTCCCTTAGAGGCTATTGTGAATCAAAGTTGAATACCTCCAAATCCCAAGTTAGCGATTGTTAGTCCAAAGTAAATAAATCCGTACATGAAATCCCACTTTACCAATTTACCAATTACCAATAAAGACGAAGTGTCCACCGGCAATCACTCACGGGTATGCGGGTGTTCCTAGATCAGGGCCGGGAGAATCAGTCCGTTCGGGTGGAAATGTACCGCCCCATGTACAGATCGCAGTACCTAGAGACTTCCTAAAGGGACATTCAGGGGAGGGAGATGTAGACGGAAATGACACACAGCTGTGACACTGACTGACAGTTTAATGATTTATTGATTATGAACTGGAATAATAATTGACCTCAGGCTTAATTGAATTAGGGAATAATGACGGAGCCTCTATAATTAGGATTGAATGCTTAAAATAGTACGGAACAAGTGTTAGCCTCTGCCCCTATTGATCCTGGAGCATTAAGTCCTGCTTCCCCATCCTCAAATAGCCTCAGTACCCTCCGTTAGCCTCCTATGGTAATGTCACGACACAGCTGAATGCTCTCCCAGATTGCCCCGGACGTTAGCCTCCCGTTAGCTTCACGCTAATTCCCAGACGTTAGCCTGTCCTTATCCACCTTGTAGCCTCGCGCTACTAACCCTCGGTTCCCCAGTTACACCTTTCCTTATGTCCCTTTCCTCTAGTTTCCAGGTATACTAACCTGATTACCTCTTTTTGGAGCCGGCCCTGGTCCGTCCTGACGTCCTTTCTCCGGGGTGGCAGATCAAGCACTGATACTCCTGCGCTCGTGCATGCACGCTCATGCTGCCATGCTGCCCGCATCATAGGTGACTCATCCTGGCCATTGCCCAATCAGCGTGCGCCGTGCCTGTATCCGCGCAGACACGGGTGTCCAATCAGCGTGCGTTCCGCTAGTCACCGTCCGATGCGGCAGCGACGCAGTGACTGCTACATCCCGTGCGCCCTCTGTTGTCCAACAGAGAAACCTCAATCCCTTCACCAATGATTTTTGTTACAGTAACATCAGACTGAGGAAGATGAGGTGTACTTGTTACTGGTGGTCGACAAGGAGTACCATCATCACCAGAGAAAGTAACATCAGACTGAGGAAGATCAGGTTTACTTGTTACTGGTGGTCGACAAGGAGTACTACTTTTATCGTTTGCATAAATAAGGACATGTACACCATCATGACTTTGGTTCAATGAGATGCGTTTTGCGCTGTTCACAGTTAAAAACTTTTTGCTATGTCTTTTTCTATTGACAGCTGCAGCATAGCTTCTATTTCCCTGTGATGGTGTTGAACTAACTATGCCAAGGCGTTGGACTGCAGCGGAGAATGATGGAAAGAATGCAATGCCATTTTTCAGATCATCCAAGACTGCATATCTGTCATCCACTCTCACAATGCTATAAAAGTGACCCAGGCTCATCTGCACAGCTGCTGTCAATGTATAGGATGTCCCATGAACAGCCACATGTTCATCAACAACAACTTCAGGCTTCATAACATTTCGTCCGTTCTTGTCTAGGCCAAGAGTTACCAACAGTAAATTTGGCATTTCGAAACACTGCCCCTCTAAGACAGTATGTACAGATACAGAACAATTCTGACCTAACACACGACGACATTGACTCCTCACAGCTTTATCTATAGCCCCACTCAGGCCCCGTTTAAGTTCCCTTTATGTTTCTCATTAATTGAGTGTTCATAAAACAAAACAGGGTTAATAACACAATTCGCAGGATATTTTTGTTGACAAGTAGGGCAAGTCCCATGTCCATTGTATCCTGTCACAAACTTCCTGCTGTTATCGTAAAATTTCTCAAATGCTTGTAGTATTTCTGCATCTACACGACCCTTAGGATAATATCCTGCAACATTGTTAGACAGCCAGTCCCACAGTTCCTCTCTAATCTCACAGCATGGACCTATCTCCTCGCGTAAATCACACGTGATAAGTCTCTTCAAGAGAGGATTTTCACCACTTACTCCACTCTGGGGATCAAACTTAAAAACACCAAAATAATAAACTTCTGCTAATGCATCTACTGCACAGGAGGCTTGCTGAGCACCATGCTCATGCTTCACACATCTGAGAGCATTCTGGAAATGCTCAACTTTTCCAAAAATATCCATAGTACAAATCATAGAAAGAACAAGGGAAAACAACGGGAAAATTCACGTTAGCAGCAGCGTACAAGCTAAACAGAGCCAACATTGTAATCCAACCAGCAAGCAACCACTATTGCAAAAAAAGCGCTACAATGTACAATTCATTGTTCACAGGGCAAAACACTGGCATGTAAAACTAAAAAGCTACAGTGTATAATATATGTACAAATACAGTATTTCAACATGTGCATGTATTCACTACTAAAACATACCATTGTAAGCACATGAAACTAATTGGCTACAATGTATGTACAATCAGACCCAATGACAATCTTTACATGTACTGGCATGTAAAACTAAAAAGCTACTGTGTACACCAATACAGTATTTCAACATGTGCATGTACTCACTACTAAACCATACCATTGTAAGCACATGAAACTAATTGGCTACAATGTATGTACATGTACAATCAGACCCAATGGCAATATTTACATGCACTGGCATGTAAAACTAAAAAGCTACTGTGTACACCAATGCAGTATTTCAACATGTGCATGTCCTCACTACTGAAACATACCATTGTAAGAGAGAGCTGCCACTGGCTAAAATAAAAAAAATATGAAAATAGAGGGGCCAGGTAAGAAGCAGCACTCACAAAAGGCTCCTGGGTTTTAACATGTAAAAAGCTTCAAAAAGTGATCATGGCAGCCTGTTTCTAAATTATTAGAAGTCAATGGTCAACAGTGTTTTTATCTTTGAGAAACTGCAAATACAGTGTCTGTTTTTTATGCTTAAAGATTTTTATTTTATTTTGATGTTTGCAATTGAAATCAGCTGTGATGCATTTCCAGATACATTTTCCCCTTGAAAATGACAGCATGTGTTGCCAAAAATCAAAAATCTATCGTCATACTTATTAGTACCATTTTTGCTCACTGCAACATCAGTAATAATGCCAAATAACAAAACTTCAAACTTCATTTTCGACCAGACAAAAAAAAATCATCAGATGGTCTTGCTATAAACTAGTTGCGTATCTTATTCTGTTTTCAAAAATGAGGCTTAAAGCAAAATGTAGTTTTCCCGCCTTGACTTGTTGACATGAATAATTTCCCCTCAAAAGCCTGACACCTAACATGCCTAACAACAGGCTTCTGCCCAAACACCTACAAACAAATGTGTAAATATAAAAGGTGAAATACAAAAATCTGACTTCTGATTTAATTTGGAAAAATTGCACCTCTGTCGCAGCTGAAACATACAGTGTGCATGTGGCAAGTGAAACTAAATGGCCATCGTATACAATATTTACATGTACATGAACACATGCACAATTTACACTACTATTAAGTTCTACTGAAATAAACAATGTAACATGTATCATTGCAAGTGAAACTAATAAGTGGCTACTATGAACACCAAGTAGTGTATGTACTCACTAATATACATGTAGCATGGGGCTTAATGTGCATGTGGCACTAACTACTAAAACTAAAGTAGGTGTGTATGTAGAGGGAGTAAATATAACTTAAAGTTTTTGGTAGTAATTTTTCATTTTCCGTTTTCTAGGGGTAGTTCCCCCAGGTTCAACTGCTTTTTAGTTCACTGTGTGGTCCCCTGGTTTTTTATTACATAAGTCTAGTTAGTCCCCTGACCTCTTTAGATTAGACCTTATGGTTCCAGTTGTGCACCAGACCATTTTTTTTGTCCTGGCACTGACCCTCTGCTTAGCTTGGTCAGTGAGCAGATGAGCAGCAATCGATAAGCACATATCCTGGACAGCTGCCTTCTTTCAATTTTACATACTGCTCAAGAATTTTGATTAACGCCCTACTGTACTATTTAAGTAATTCACTTTTAGTGCTATGTTGGTTTCACAAGTTTTTTATACATACAAAAAAGTCAGATTTCTTTAGTGGTCTTGGTTTCGCCTAAGTTATTTTAATTAATAGAATACAGAGATTTGTTGAGATCAGTTAACTTGTTTTGATTTTTTTTTAAAGTTTTGAATTAAATTTACATTTTCAGGTTCTGTTGTTAAAAGAAAACTTTTGTTCATTTGTTCAAATTTATTTCATTTTTTTTGGAAGAAAGTTCGCGACTCTCATTTAGATCCTGTTTTATTCTTCCATGTTGGCTATCCCCGTCGTGTTATATTTGGTGAACCAGTTTTCTGGGCTACATTTTTTTGGTGGAGAATCCGGGTATGATAAATATTCTTTTAGAATTTAGCCAACTTTCTTTTTTGTTTTCTTGATAAGTACTTATATCCTTGTAAAAATATATATATATAAATATAAAAAAAAAAAAAAAAAAAAACCAACACAGTGCTCTAAGTTGAAAAGCTTACGAAGTGCAGGATGACTGATACCTCGTGTCCAACAAACCTCACTTTCCATGGAAATGAGGGAACTTCACCATTTACGCCGAACAACCCCTTCAAAATAAGCAACCACCACATACCCCTGGCAAAGGCTGATCTGCAACCTAACACCCAAGAAGCACCTAAGTCAAATCTTCAGAATGCCTCCTTACTGATGGCAGATTTCGATCCTATCGGGAGATCCACTCCAAAGCCCACCAGATCGGGAATGTACACCGCCCACCAGCTGAAGGATGTTCCAACCTTCAGTGGAACCAGTTCAAAAAAGCACGGCGTCCGAGTGGAAGACTGGGCGAGAGACATGCGCTACCTTCTGGAAGTTAAGGGTCCACAACCTGATCGAGTGAAGTTCCAGGAGGTAGTGCCGCACACAAAAGGGGATGCCCGAGATGTGGTCCTCAACCTGGAATGTAGAGGCGCCATCACAGCAGAAGAGGCTATTACAGAGCTTCTGGATGAGTTTGGAGAGGGGAGCGCCGCAGCCACCCCGATTGCAGCCTTCTTTTCTAGGCGACAAAAGTCAGCAGAAACAGCTACCGATTTCGCTATCGCTCTTGAGACTCTGCTCAGGCATGTTAATGAAATAAACCAGAGGCAAGGGAGACCAATCTCAATAGGCGAGGATCGGGACCTTCTTCTCACTACCCAGTTCATGACAGGCCTCAGTGATGATGCTGTGAGGAGACGTATTGCTCCCATGCAACCCCGCTCTATGGCGTTCAAGACGCTGCGAAGAGAACTCCGCATCATCAGCGAGGAGTACGATTCAGTACACCATTCCAGACGGATGCAGTACTCAATCCACCAACACACAACAGAAGCTGCCAGCTCTCCCTCAAATAACAGGAATCCCACAAAGCAAAAAGAGATAAAACCAGCCCAATCTAATCTCAATGCTGCACCAGAAACAAACAAGCAGCTAGAGGAGCTGACTAAAATGATGATGCGTCAAATGTTAGTGCTTGACCAGGTTGCCCAAGGGCAACACTCTCTCGACCAGCGAGTTAACCAGATCGAGGCTTCTGTGAGACAGGGACCCCAAATACAGTCATACAGGGACGTAGATAGACAGAGGCCCCCAACGCTTGCCAACTTACAGCGACCCTACCGGTCTCCTGCTACTGGACAAAATCAGAGGTGTTTTAATTGTGGTGAAGTTGGCCATTTTGCTCGCCGTTGTACGAGACCAAGATCACAGCCAGGCCCGGAGCAAAGAGGAAGTCAAACTCCTTTAAACTAGTTGGACCTACTGATGCTGGGCAATCAGTGGGTGACTCAACAGACAACAAGAGCCCTATCATATCATCAATACAATCAACCACCGAGTCCACCCAAGTCAGAGGAAGAGAACGAGAACAACTGGAAGGTCAACAACTAGTGGGTCTAGTCACCAGTGCGGAGATAACCGTGTCAGGAAGGAGGTGCACTGCATTGATAGACACAGGTTCCCAGGTGACGACGGTCACTGATGAGTTTGTATCAAAACATCCTATTCTGAAGTTTCAAGTCCTACAGGAGACACACATTCTTGTCGGTGGTGCCGGAGGCCAAAATGTTCCTCATCAGGGTTATATACTACTTGATATTGTTGTACTGGGCGAAACCATACCAAGGGTCCCGGCTTTAGTTGTTCCAGTGACGACAAAGTTTAGAAACTCCACTCCAGTTCTACTTGGCACCAACGTGATCCTAGCCATACGTGATACCATGCACAGCAAGCATGGACGATGGTTTATAACCAGAGCTAGGCGAAAATCTGGTCCTTGGTTCTCTGCGTTTCAGTGTGTCAACTGTGACGGCATAGATTTAGCAAGAAGGGACGGTGAGATTGGTCCACTAAAGTTTAGCAGTAATAAGCAACTTGTGATAAAGCCAGGTATGGAGACAGATATCCAGACACTGATCCCCAAGCGAGCAAGAGGACGACAATTCCAAGCTTTGGTAGAACCACACAAGGTGGTTTCTGAAGGGCGTCTGGTAGTTGGTAGAGCATTCGTTGCAGTTCAACAGAATCTTATCCCGGTACGAGTGCGCAATTTTTCTCAACAAGACATTGTCATTAAGCCGAATACAACATTGGCTACACTTGCTGCAGTGCAGGAGATTGGATGTTCTGATGGCTCACAGTACAAATCAGCGACTTTGTGCCAGACCACATCAGTCCTGAATCAAGAATCCATAAATAGTCTGGGCGTTGACATCGATGATGGAAATCTGACTGAGTCAGAAAGGAAGCAAGTCAAAGAGCTTCTTCTCAAGAACCGAGATGTGTTTTCCAAAGATTCCCAGGACCTTGGGTTCACGCAGACCGTCGAACACGAGATACCACTCATTTCATCGGTCCCATTTCGCCTGCCCTATCGAAGAATCCCTGCCGGTCAATTTCAAGAGGTTCGTCAACACCTTGGAGAGTTAAAGACGTCTGGAGTGATCAAACCTAGCCAGAGTCCATACGCATCCCCTATTGTGATAGTACGAAAGAAAGAGGGCAAAATACGACTCTGTGTTGACTACAGACAACTAAATTCCAAGACGATAAGGGATGCCTTCCCACTTCCCCGAATAGACGAGGCCCTAGATGCACTTAGGAAACCAAAGTATTTTTCTTGTTTCGACCTAACTTCAGGCTACCATCAAGTTAAGATGGCTGCAAAGGACCAGCAGAAAACTGCATTCACGTCACCAATGGGTTTATTTGAATTCACCCGCATGCCATTTGGTCTCGTGAATGCCCCAGCAACATTTCAGCGACTGATGGCAACGGTGTTTGGCGATATGAATTTTGAAAGTCTACTCATCTACCTAGACGATATCATCGTATTCAGTAGTACCATAGAAGAGCACGTGGAACGTCTGCATAGGGTCTTCCACCAACTTCGGGAACACAGTTTGAAGTTAAAGCCATCCAAATGCCAGCTGTTTAAGTCGAGTGTCAAATACCTCGGCCACGTGGTTTCAGAAGAAGAGATAAAGACCGACCCAGCAAAGACAGCTGCACTGAAAGATTGGCCCATACCGAAATGTAAGAAGGATGTTCGCAGTTTTCTGGGAATGACAGGGTACTACAGAAGATTTGTCTTTCACTATGCTAAGATTGCATCTCCTCTTTTCGCCTTGACGGGAGGAAAACGAGGTAGCATGGAACCACCTTTTGTTTGGGGTGGTGAGTGTCAGTCGGCATTCGACACTTTGATCCAGAAGTTGACCACAGCCCCAATATTGGCTTATGCGGATTACGAGTGCCCCTTCATAGTCCAGACTGATGCTTCAGGTCAAGGTCTTGGGGCAGTATTGGCACAAGTACAAGGTGGCAAAGAGAGGGTGATTGCATATGCAAGTCGTACTTTAACATCTTCTGAGTCCAAGTATCCTGCACACAAGCTGGAGTTTAAAGCACTTCATTGGGCAGCTACGGTGAAGTTTAAAGACTACCTTTATGGCCAGAAGATTACCGCAGTGACGGAAAACAACCCCTTGACATATGTGTTGAAGAAGGCAAAGTTAGATGCACACAGTCAACGATGGGTGAGTGATCTGTCCATGTATGATCTTGACATAGTGTACCGACCCGGCAAAGTCAATACCAACGCTGATGCGTTGTCAAGAATTACCAGAGAAGAGGTCGCGCGGGTACTTGACCAAACAGAAACAAGAGATGTAGACTCGAAAGATAACGACACAAGTGATGTGGCCATACACAACGCTCAGTTTGGCCAAGCAAATCTTTCTTCAGCAGCATATCTCGTTTCGTCAGCTGACAGTTTAACCAGTGGTAATGAGCAACCAAGTGGAGATGAAGGTATGAGGATTGAACATGATTCAAACACGATGGCAAATCTGTCTTCTGCAACAGATTCAGTTTCGACAGTGAGCAGTTTAACCAGTGGTGATGGACAACCTAGTGGGGATGAACGAATGAGGACTAGGCACCTTTTGAGCACAACGACAAAGTGTACTCAGCCGAAGGTCAGCTTACCAAAACTTCAGCAAGACGATGATGCCATTGGTAGGGTATTGCAGTTGAAGTCTCTCCAACACAAACCAAGCGACCGTCAGTTGCGGAAAGAGCCCAGAGTCGTTCGTAAGCTGGTCCGTTCCTGGGACAACTTAGAAGTCAGAGGAGATTTGCTCTTCTTCAGGAAAAGGGGTGAGATGCGGAATCAATATCTGATGGTACTGCCAAGAATAATGCGGATGCAGGTCCTTCACAACTTACATGATACCATGGGTCACCTAGGATTCAACAAAACTCTTGAACTGGTTAAAGAGCGCTACTTCTGGCCGGAAATGCAGACTGAGGTGAAAAAATACATTGAGAGATGTAGAAGATGTACTCTCCGCAAACTGCCTGATGGGAAGAGACGTGCTGGTCTTCAAAGCATCCGTTCATCACGTCCTTTAGAGCTTATATGTGTAGATTTCCTAAGTCTGGAAAGATCAAAGGGAGGTTGCGAGAACGTATTGGTCATCACGGATCATTATACAAGGTATGCCCAAGCTTACCCCACCAAAGATCAAAAGGCCACGATAGTTGCTAGAGTTCTATGGCAAAAGTATATTGTACAATATGGCATCCCAGAACGCATTCATTCCGACCAAGGAAAGTGTTTTGAATCGGCAGTGGTTAAGGAACTTTGTCAGCTTCTTGGAATCAAGAAAACGAAGACAACACCGTATCATCCACAAGGTAACGGTATGACCAAGAGATTTAACCGCACTCTGCTGTCTATGATGGGTACACTGGAGCCAACAGAAAAGAGTAGCTGGGCAATGCATGTCGAAGCTCTCACACATGCATACAATTGCACTCAGCACGAATCCACAGGATACACTCCTTACTATCTGATGTTCGCAAGAAATCCAAAGCTGCCTGTGGATATTCTTCTTCCAACTCAGGAGGAGCAGGCTCATGATGGTCAAGTTCAAGGCCAAGACTACCCTGTTTATGTTAGGAAGCTTAAGCAGCACATGCGTCTTGTGTACAGGGAAGTTGAGGCTGCTGCAGAGAAGTCTAGAGCTAAACAAAAATCAGGGTATGATCAGAAAGTTCATGAGAGTGTACTAAAACCAGACGACATCGTACTAGTAGCTAACAAGTCTCTCCGTGGGAGGTCCAAACTGAAAGATAAGTGGGAGGAAAATCCATATACAGTAATTAGGAAACTGCAACATCTCCCAGTGTATGTGGTTAAGCAGGTTGGCTCCACTAAAACGAGAAGTCTACACCGGAACATGCTTGTGACCTGTCCCTTCGAAGTGAGTTCGAGCTCTCAAAAAGACACCAGTGAGGCAACCATAGACGATCCATCTTCACTTCACATGGTTCTTGCGCCACCACCTGGTTTTGGGAATCATTGCACTTGGTATAAAGGCACTGGACACCTTTGGTAATTGTCAAAGACCAGTCTTCTCACTTGGTGTATCTCAACGTATGCATAAAATAACAAACCTGTGAAAATTTGAACTCAATTAGTCGTCGAAATTGCGAGAGAATAATGGAAGAAAAAACACCCTTGTCGCACAAGATGCCTTAAATTCGAGACATCAGCTGAGCTCTCGATTTCAGTTCAAATATTTTTGTGAGAAATTACTTCTTTCTCAAAAACTATGCTAATTTAGAGGGAGCCGTTTTAAACAATGTTTTATACTATCAACAGTTCTCCATTGCTCATTACCAAGTACATGTAAGTTTTTATGCTAACTATTGTTTTGAGTAGTTACCAATAGTGTCCAGTGCCTTTAAACTAAATGCCTACATGCAAGATTTACATGTGTGATGTACACGATAGTTGAACATACACACAGGATTATGTGTATCCACTTGGCATGATGAAACTTAAAGGTTAAACAAAAGTGAAGCAACCATGGAGGTACATGTACACCTACATCTACAATCTTGGCCTAACTTTAAAATTTCAAACTGTTCCAGATCTTAATAAGATTTAAAGGGACGACAATACCAAAATTGCAGAGATAACTTACACTTCTGAAGCTTTCATGTGGTCTTGTAATGCAGTCCTGTACATGACATGACTACTACAGGTACTTGTACCTGTTGGAAGGACTCCATCAAAGTCTGCAACTTTTATGCAGCCGGAGATTTGCAGATCACTTGATAGTTTAAAGCGCACAACTGTCACATATCTTGTCACACCATCTCGAACAGCAATATCCCAGCTTCCACTAAGCAAAGTGTCCAGTTTCTCCAAAGTCCCCTTTAAGTAGCTGAACTCAATGCACGTGGAGTCCGGTATTGAGAGACCCAGAAGATCACAGTCATGTTCAATGGACAACAGTCCCAAGTCAAAGCTTCGCCGTCTGCTAGCTGACCAGAATGTGAGGGAAATCTCCTTAATTAGGAACTTTGAGAGCTGCATCTTCCTGAATTCTGTCCGGTATGACGTACTTTTCTATTGAGTTTAGATGCCTGAAAAGAGTCCCTAACTAACTTTGTAGAGACTTTTTTAGCTTTTCCATACACTGATTGGCCTATGTCTTTCAAACTGGCTAGTTTCAAAGACACCTATGTGCTGCTGCACCTCATCTCCAACCAATGGCCAACAAAAGGCTGTGTGGTCCAGCAGGTTTATCTGTGCTATCATTACCAAAATGGACAGACCATGCACCTGTGTAAATGACAAGAATATAAAAAAAATCATACATGGATGTGTTCTTGGCTGTTAACTGTACAAAAAGGAGCAGGTCCTCGACACACACACAAACTTGGAAATGGGTTCTTACATTGTCCTCCATTTTGAAAAACAATGAAGTTTCACCACTAGTCAAATCATCTGATGTTTAACAGATTAAAGTGACAGAAAGACACACTTTCATGATCAGTGAAACAAGATTTTGTGTGGTGAACTGTATGCATCGGTGTACATGTATATGGATAAAAACCAAAATGAATATTCTTTATCCCCGATGCAAATTTAAGATCTATTGTATGCAGATTCTTAAATACAAATCTCCAGATTAAAAAAAATGTACGCAAGGGCATTGCTGATTGGTTAAAGGATTTTGGTACTTTTTGTAACAAAACACACAAAGTCCACAGATTTACATTAAACTTAAGACCGTTTGAAGAATGATAGTAGAAAGCTTCCCTTAAAATATTACTTGCTGAGGTGCTGTAGTTTTTGAGAAATGAGTAAAACAATGTCACGAAAATCCGTTTTACATGCTAAACTAATTTTTGTCTCCTGAGACGAACATTATTCTTGTGACTTATTTTACTCATTTTTCAAAAAACTAAGTACAGCACCTCAGCAAGTTATATTTTAAGGGAAGCTTTCTGCCATCATTATCTTCAAACTGTGTGAGTTTGATGTAAATCTGTGGACATTGGGTTTTGTGTTCTACAACAAGTACCCAGACCCTTTTAGAGACAAGTGACCTCAGTCTGCCTACATTTACAAGGTTCCTTATACGCATATATACTTGTCAAGGCATTACAACTTTCTAGTGTACAAAGCATTTATATTTGTACGAGGAGAAGAGTAGGCAATATTTATGAACTTACTTCGAAAACTTTTCCACACTGGTGATGTCCAACTCTAAAGACCTTGCTGTCAATTTCTGTGTGATCCATCTGTCGTACCTGCTTGTGCTGACTTGTTGCCTCTTTTGGGGAAATGCACGACAGTATTGCCTCCCTTTCCTCCACATCATGCTTCTTACTCTAAGGACAGTATTATAACAAATATTCAGCCAAAAATGCACTGCATCACAGAAAATACAACAGCCTTTTTTGTATTGTTATTTAAAAACACTGTAGGCATACTGACTTGCCCTTCTCATGTGAAAAACCCCCCACATTCCTTGAGAAATATATTTTTTCAAGCAGGCTGTTAATCTTATCATCCCATGCAAGCTTTCAAATGACATGTAAAAGTTGACTAACGTTCCGTGAGTTGAGAGTAATGTACCACTTATCTTTCGATTTTTTGTTCTTAATTGTCGCAAGTAGTACCGATACCGATTAATTAAGACAAATCAATAGCCCACCTAGTAGACTCCATACTCAGAACCAGAAGTTTCTTCACAAAAACGAACAGCAAAATCATTGACCTTACCCTCCTCCCTCAAAAAAATAAATTAATTCATTAGTGGGGGTGAGGAGGAGGGAAAGATTTAAAAAGTCTTTGGGCTGTGATGAGACAATAAAATTAGTCCACATATTAGAAAAAGCAACAAGCAACATAAGCCAAAAGATGGGAATGCCTTTACAAAATCTCGAAAAAAGGAATGTAGAATGAAGTCTCAGTTTAAAAGATTACCTTGACTTGAGTGAGTCTTCTTTTCTGCTTTCGTTTTGAAGGTTGCGATTCAGACTTGGCAACTGTGCAAAAACAAGAGAGAATGTGTATATGAATAACACGAATCAATAAACTCAACAACGCCATAACAATTTCCTAATTAAAAATATAAGCCTGGGACTCAGTCAAAAGCTTAATGTTAATGGCCAAATCGCTTCTGATAGCTTGGGAATTGCTAACCCCATTAGGGTTACAAAACTTAAGAAATAAAGACAAACATTAGAAAGTCTTGACAAGTAAGTTTGAAAAATCCTTCTGGGCTCCAGTTCCAGCCCCTTCGTGGCTAGCCGCCTTGTGTATAGCCAAAATAAACCAAGCCAAGATGGCTTCGGCGAAAGGCTTGCGTTAGGTTGAGGCCTGAAGTTTGATCAGGCAAAACAAATGAAAAAAATTTTGCTTCAGATTACATGCTAATCAAAAATAGGGGTAGGTACATGAAGGTATGAATTTTGTGTATGTTTTTAGCGTAAGATACAGGACTGGTGAAGACCCCCAAAATTGTTCAGTTTCAGTGTGAAAGAGTACTGATTATAAAGATAATACCGACACAAATACCAATCTTTAATTTTTATGAAAAATCAACTTCAAGTATTCTGTGTTTAATCTTAAACCAAAGTTCTTTCTCATCATTATCAAGTAATTTGTTGTTATGATTATTTTTCCAAACTGTTTTCCAATCAATTTCTGTACGATACAAAATATTTTGCCACTTTTCTTGAGCTGGTGGAGTGACAACCTTGCTTATTACAAAACTGTGGTAGTTGCTTTTAACCGTAGTGTCAGAGATTGGCATTTCAATGTTTTGGTCGTGGTTCCAGACTGTCAGCCAATGGGCTACATGATTCATTGGGCCACTTCTTACTTCTTGAATGAAATCCTTGTTTATGTTGTTTTTTAACTTTGAGGCTAAACGACCAGCAATAATATAATGTAAGTTACATCTGTTGACTATTTCCCTATGATCGATAATTTTCCCGTTGGTGATTATGTCTTTTAGCAGTATAATTCCAGCTTCTTTGAGAACTGGGCTATTCATGGATTTACTACCCCCAGTAACAATATCATTACTCCACAATGGTACATTGTAAATTTCTTGAGCACATGAGTAAGAGGGTGAAATTTTCCCTCCAACCTCCTTAAATCCTGTTATGAGTTCACTATAAAATTGTGTCGTTTGACAAATACCTCTAAAGTTGTTGTTGAAAATATACCATCCTAGTTTTTCACCTCCACTTACTTTGCAAATCCAGTAATTGAATAGTTTTTTGCACCTACCATTAGATTTACAATAATTAGTTAACCATTTCAGCTTTAAGCACTTTATTTTACATTTTATGTTAACTAGCCCAGTTCCTCCAAACTCCTTGGGGGAGGTGATAATAGTTCTTTTAATTTTATCTGGTTTTCCGCTCCAGTAAAAATTCCAGATAATATCATTCATTTTACCAATCCAATAGTCATTAACAGGAAGAACACTTCCAAAGTAATTTAACCCATTTCCAACCAGGGTATTAACAATAACTGCTTTTCCATTTAAAGTAAGCTTGCATTTAGTCCACCTATTGAGGGTACATTGCATTTTATTTACCCTTGGGCCCCAGTTATCTTCTAGAGTAACTTCGTGGCCAAAGTATATTCCTAAAATTTTAAGTCTGTCATTAGTCCAAAAAAAATTACAAAGTTTCTCTTGTCGAAATCTCCAATTTCCTAACCACAGACCTTTAGTTTTAGTCACATTTATCTTAGACCCACTACCCCTACTATAGGTATTTAAATTCTTTATCCTTAGTGACGAATATAGTCCTTTCGTCTGCCTGCTGGACCAACTTAATGGTGGTAAGAATGTCTGTGGGGTTAATCCCATTTATATCTTTATTAGTTCTTATCAAACTGGCTAGACCTTCTGCGCAAATTGAATACAGAAGAGGTGATAGAGGACATCCTTGTCTAATGCCTCGCTTTATACTAATGGGAGCACCAATAAAGTTGTTAACAATAAAACTACTTGATGGATTGTTATATAACAGTTTAATCCACTGAATGACTTTCCTGGGTATACCCATCTTGGCCATAATACTGAAAAGATATTTCCAGTCGACTCTATCGAAAGCTTTCTCTTGATCAATGCTTATTAGAGCTCCACCACATTTATTCCAGTTAATATAATCAGTGACATCTCTAAGAATCATAAGACTATCCTGAATATTTCTGTTAATAACTCCGCTGGTCTGCTCCTCTCCAATAATAACATTCATAATTGGTTTAATTCTATTTGTAATAGCTTTGGCTAGAATTTTATAGTCAACTGTGAGGAGACTGATTGGTCTCCAGTTTTTTAGCTCTGTTCTGTCTCATTTATTTTTATAGATTAATCTGACAAGAGCAATATTCATGGAATTAGGGAATAGATTGTGAGTCAGACATTCCTTAAGAACACCGAGAAAATCTTTTTTTAGAATATCCCAATAGGTTAGGTAAAATTCAACTGTGAGTCCATCTAAACCAGGGGACTTGTTTTTCTTCATTTGCTTCAAAGCTTCAGTAAGGTCCTCAACAGTGGTGTCTTTTTCTAATTCGCTGACGATATTCTCAGGAAAATGTTTCTCTTCTATTTTCGATAAGATCTCATTTATATGGTGAATAGAAACGTCTTCATTTTTGTACAATTCAGTATAAAACTGATTCACACATTCAATAACATCTTCCGTTTGGTCAATATAAGTATTTTCATCCTTTTTCAATTTGTCAAGTTTGTGGTTGTTTATTTGTTGTTTTTCAAGACTCAGAATATATTTAGAAGGTTTTTCATTTTCGTTTTTTGTAGTATTTCTCACCGAATTTTTGCTTTTTCCCACTGTTTGATTTCAATATTCTTTAATCTATCCTCAATCTGATGAATCTCATCGTAGTTTGTTCTTTGGCCGCGACAATTCTCAGATCAAGAAGAGGCCAAAAAGGGCCTCTAAGTCTCTCTCTCCACCACTTTCACTTATTTGTAGTTTATCTACTCACCACAACTGACCAGATTATTCACTTTAGGAGAAGTAAACCTCATTTACTTTGAAGAAAATGATTAATTTATCAGAGCTCGTCAAACATGTGTCTTGCGACCTCGAACGCATTTATTTATTTTTTTATGTATGTATGTATGTGTGTGTGTGTGTGTGTGTGGGTAGGCACACACACCGTTGTGGGGACATTTATACAATGGAACAAAGGTCCCCACAACGTTTTTCTTTGTCAAACCCTGTCCCCACAGAGGGATTCTTTAGAAAAGGGAATAATAGAACAACAATAGGGAGTCCCCACAACTCAGTGTTAAAAAGACTGTGTGTGTGTGTGTGTGTGTGTGTGTGTGTGTGTGTGTGTGGGTAGGCACACACACCGTTGTGGGGACATTTATACAATGGAACAAAGGTCCCCACAACGTTTTTCTTTGTCAAACTCTGTCCCCACAGAGGGATTCTTTAGAAAAGGGAATAATAGAACAACAATAGGGAGTCCCCACAACTCGGTGTTAAAAAGACTGTGTGTGTGTGTGTGTGTGTGTGTATTTATGTATTTATTTATTTATTTATTTATTTATTTATTTATTTATTTTTTATTTATTTATTTATTTATTTATTTTTTTTTCTGTTGATGTGGAGTTATACGACTCCATTTATTCAAACTCCATCACATTCACCACAAAAGAAAGCCACAGATAATGGAACAATCAATCAGTATATACAATTAGGTGGCATATATGTACGTTATTTACAATAGCATGAGTTAAGTACAATGGCTATTTACAAATATTTACAAACATTGAGAAGAAGTGGTGAAATAAGCTAAAATAAAATAAACACATACAAATGGAGCATGAACAGAGGATGAAGGTAATCAGTAATTGAAAACAATTTGATTTTCCTCGTTAATAGTGCACAGAGTGTTGTTTCTAGCATAGACAGATGCAAACTTATCACTGCTCATTCTTTCCTTTTCCAGGATGAGAAAATGTTTAATAGTACGTTTGAACTGGAAAATAATATCAATATCAGATGGATGTTTGTAGCTTTGAAAAACCTTTTTGCACCTGATGTTCCAAATCAGACGAAGCATCTTGACAATTAAAACGCCTTGGACCGGTTTAAGGTCATAACCAAGAATTCTATTTGGGTCACTCAAATGAAAATGATTGTTGCTAGTGTAATTTCTAATCAGGTGTTCAACAAAAACCCAAGCATTTAATGTTTGAATGCAGTAAATGAACAGATGTTGATGTGATTCTTGTTCGGTTTCACACATAGGACATTTCAATTCAATAGCCATTCCAATCTTATGTAAAACATCTCTCGTAGGCAGAATCATATGTTTTAATTTAAACCAAAAATGTCTGTCTTCTGGATCAAGCAAGTTGTTACTAAAACCGTTTTTCCAGATCAAAAGCCAGTCTAAGTCACTCGCATAATGGAAAACTTGTTGCCACAAATTCTGAATTTTAGGGGTGATGAATTTATTCGAAATCATCCTCCGGTAAATAGTTTTTGTGCTCGCCTTTTTGATTTGGACTTGACCTTCGGCACTTTGATCAGAAAAAAATAGCCAATTACAGATGTGATTCATAGGACCTTGTCTGGTTTCCTGAATAAGGCTAACGTCAATATGATCTTTTAATCTGCCTACAATTCTACCAGCATTAATTCTTTTGATGGAACATTTTCTAGCCACTGTTTTGAAGGAAATCAGTTTTCCTTGTCGGGTAACATCTTTAATCTTGGTCATACCAACTGATTTCAGGGCTGGACTGTCCAGTACAGTATCATCACTAGTAGCAACAGTGTTGTTAAAGATATGAATCTCCTTTGTCTCTAGAACAGAAGAAAAATTGCATTCAAGACTGCCTCCAGCCTTCTTAAAGGCAGAAAGGACTTCTGTATAGAAGGAAGTAGTTTGAGTCTGGGTTTTAGCATTGGCAAAAATGTACCATCCTAGGTCGTTGTTAGCACTAGCTTTGCTGATCCAATAATCAAAGAAGATCTTCCATAATTTGTCAGAATTAAGGTATCGAGCTAACCAATTAACCTTCAGGCTATTCAGCCTGCACTGAATGTCTATGAGACCAGTACCACCCTTTGTTTTAGGGCCAGTTACAGTATCTCTCTTGATTTTATCTTTTTGGCCATTCCAAAAAAAATTCCAAATGACATCATTGATTTTCTTAACCCATTCAGCAGGACAGGCTAAGACGCTACCTAAGTAATTGATGCTAGCTCCAACGAAGGTGTTAACAATAACGGTTTTTCCCATATAAGTGAGATGACGTTTTGACCATTTCTCAAGGACACAATGAATTTTGTTTATTCTTGGCCCCCAGTTGTCCTGTGGGGTAACATCGTTACCAAAAATAATTCCTAGAATTTTCAGTTTATCGTTGTGCCAGTTAAAATCACAGGGTTTGTCACATCTCTGTTTCCACTTACCAAGCCAAAGACCTTTGGTCTTATTGACATTAAGTTTCGATCCACTCCCTTTGCAATATGTGTCGAGAATCTGTTTTAATCTTTCAAACTCACTTTCTTGGCCAACAAAAATATTAGTGTCATCAGCATGCTGGACTAATTTGACACTGTTCTCACCTTTCGGGGTTGCAATGCCACGCACGTTAGTATCGTTTCTAATGAGACTCGCTAAACCCTTTGGTCTTATTGACATTAAGTTTCGATCCACTCCCTTTGCAATATGTGTCGAGAATCTGTTTTAATCTTTCAAACTCACTTTCTTGGCCAACAAAAATATTAGTGTCATCAGCATGCTGGACTAATTTGACACTGTTCTCACCTTTCGGGGTTGCAATGCCACGCACGTTAGTATCGTTTCTAATGAGACTCGCTAAACCCTCGGCACATATTGCATAGAGTAATGGAGATAGTGGACAGCCTTGTCGAATTCCTCTGGTAATCTGTATAGGTGAGCCAATGAAATTGTTCATTATAACACTACTTTTAGGTTCATTATAGAGTAGTTCGATCCATTTGATAAAAATGGGGGGCAGATTCATTTTTCTCATGACACTGAACATGTAATCCCAATTGATTTTATCAAATGCCTTTTCTTGATCAATGCTGATCACAGCCGCCTCCACATTTTCTAAATTGGCATAGTCTATCGCATCTCTAATAACCATGAGATTGTCATGAATGTTACGGTTGGGAACACCACAAGACTGCTCTTCACCGATAATGAAGGACATGACTGATTTAAGCCGATTAGTAATACATTTGGACAATATTTTGTAGTCAACATTTAAAAGACTAATAGGCCGCCAGTTTTTTAATTCATAACGGTTGCCCGAGTTTTTATAAATAAGTCGGATAAGAGCGGAACTCATAGAATTTCCCAAAAACCCATTTTGGAAACAGTCACTATAAACTTTAAGAATATCTTTACCAAGAATAGGCCAAAACATTTGGTAGAACTCCACCGTGAGGCCATCTATGCCTGGGCTTTTGTTCTTATTCATTTGGAAAAGAGCGTTCTTTATCTCTTCCTCTGTAATAACCCTTTCTAAATCTTCCAGTAAGTTTTCTGGAATACTCTTAATTTCAATGTTAGACACTACTTCATCTAAATGGGTTTGGGAAAGATTCTCTGAATTGTACAAATTACTATAAAAATCATTAACTACATCAAGCATTTGGTCTGGTTGATCAACCAAAAACCCTTCCTTGTTAAAGAGTTTATCAATTTTACTACTTTTGATTTGTTGTTTTTCCAGATTGAGAAAATATTTTGAGGCTTTCTCTCCTTCTTCTTTTTGAGCAGTGTGAGTTCTGACCTGAGCTCTCTTCCATTCATTAATTTCGTATTGTTTCAGTTGGGTTTCGAGCTCTTTAATCTCATCGACATTGTTTTTATTAGTGTCCTTAATTAACATATCATAACGTTTCTGTAACTCCTTGCGGTTTTGCTTTTGAATGTAAGCTTTTTCTTTACCAAATTCTTGAATGGTTTTCTTGAAACGGAATTTACACATTTCCCACCATTCAGAGAGGGAATTATAACTACCTTTTTTAGATTTCAAAAAGTTCCAAAGATTGCTGATACGAAACTTACATTCAAAGTCTTCAAGTAGAGAGTTGTTACAAAACCACCGACCTTGACCATGTGGGGTGTCGATATCTTCAAGTTTAAGGCCGATGACTTGATGGTCAGAAAAACCGCATGGAGTTACATAGACATCATTAACATTGTTGATAACATTCGAAGAGACAAAAAGATAATCAATTCTATTAGCTTGATTACAACCTTTATGAAAGTGAGTATAACCACTTTTGTCTGGATGAACTGTACGCCAGCAATCTATCAGATCTTTTTCTTGAAGAACATTGGTTAAAACTATTCTGCTGACATCTCTGAGTTGTTTATTATCAAGATTGCAATTAAAATCACCACCAATGATCGAGTTTTCTAAAGAAGTAATATGATCACTAATGTTATCAAAGAAGTGAGTACGTTCGTTAATCTGGTTGGGAGCATACACAGAGGCAATGTAGAATGTATTATCGTTCCATACCATTTGAGCTCTGATCCACCTTCCCTCATCATCAGTGATAATGTTGGTGATGTTAAGACTGACCTTATTTGAAGTAAGGATAGCTACTCCTCTACTCTGTCTGTTGCCGTGACTGAAATACATTCTACCTTGCCACTGCTTGCTCCATTCTAGTTCATCGTTGAGATCGCTGTGGGTCTCCTGCAGAAAAACAAGACTAAATTTTCTACGATGTAAATATTCAAAAAGGACATTTCTTTTAAGATCGTTCCTTAACCCATTGACATTTAAGGAGGCAATTGACAAAAAACTCATGAGATAAATTAGATTAAGCCAGTTCATGAACGATAGATAATGGGAGTTATACTTTTATGGTTGGTCTTCCTCTTCCCCTCGCTTTCGGTGTTGTGGCTTGGCTTCGTTGGCTGGTCTGGCTTGAATTATCTTGTGGATGAGGCGTTGCTGGTTGTGAGTCTGATGGTGGTTCGGTGGATTTCCTCTGCCACGATGTTCTCTTCTTTCTTGTTCTCTGAACACCCCCTCTTGTGTATAAGACAAAACCATCCTGTTCATCACTAGGGGAGTCGTCCATCTCAGACCCTCTCTCTACTTGTGTTTCTCTTCTGGGCGTCTGCGTAGCTTGTTGATCGGATCTAATGGTGTCTTCATGTTGGCTCTCGGTTGTTTTTGGATCACTCTGGTCCATGTCTGACCCATCTTCATATCTCTGATCTCTGGCCATCTTGTTGGTTGGACTGGTACCCTTGGTTTCATCCGGTGACTTCCTCTTCATGGAGTTGGATCTTACAGCTTCATCCCAAAATCCTGTCTTAGGTTTGCTCTTCTTCAGTGTTGTTGGACGTGTGGGATTTTCTTTGGAGGTTTGCTGTGTGTTGGGTTCTTTGGATTGGCTGGGTTGGGTGATGACTTCAGCAAAAGACTTCTTCAGGGTTGACTTTGGGGGTTCGGCTCCCTTGCTCTCATGCTCATTCGTCGATTTCTTACTCGTTGTTTCTTCATTATTGTCGTCGTCTTCATCGATTGTGTCGTTTTCGGTGGGTGGGTCACTTTCATGTTGGCTGTCATATTCATCTTCTGAGTCACTATTTATTTTGCTGTTGTAGTGCTTGTCATTTACATAAATGACAGGTTCCTCAGCTTCCTCTTGTTCTTCATTGTCGTGCCAAGATGCTCTATGCTGGTAGCTATTGCAGATGAAACATCTGCCACGACGAGGACAGTCTCTAGTGAAATGCCCTGTCTCGTTGCATACTTTGCATGTCTTCTGTTGACCACGGTATCTTACTGGCAGTGTGAAGCCTCCAATTCGAATGTAGCTGGGGATTGGTTTTTTCATGTTCTTGATCATGCAACTTCTGACGCCGGTTTCAATGTTTTCATCAAAGTCATGAAGTTGACGACGAATGTTGGTAACTGTTCCGTAAAAAGTCAATGCTGTTATCACAGCGTTGTCTGCCATCTCATACGGGGCCTTTACGTAGACCACTGCTGAGTTCTGAATGTTGGCCCTCTCGCACTGTATTAAGGATTTCTTCAACATCAGACCTTGTTGTGCTGTTTTTTCACAGTGCCGTTCGTTGTCAAAGGTGACGTTGTACCAGCCATTCTCAAGTGGTGCTATGCATTTGATTGTGTTGATTGTCCCGAGTTCTTTGTCGATTGCATGGTAGATATCCTGTGACGTAACAGCTTCTTTCAAATGGCGTGTGTTGAAGCGAATGGTGTTCGTGCGTCTCAATGCACCGTGGTTCGATTCCCTGTTCATGATGGCTTCCTGGATAGCCAACGCAGGATAGTAAACACGGCCAAAAAGGCCTTTTCCTTATTTGAAGGAACCTCAAATGAGGACTATATTGTCTATATCACTTACTTTGTAGAATTTTCTTGATCCCGTGGATCCAAGGGCAGCAAAAGAGACAAAATTTGCGTTAAATTGAGAGCGTGGTCATGAAACACGTCCGTGCGCCCTCAACGCCTTTATTTATTTATTTATTTATTTATTTATTTATTTATTTATTTATTTATTTATTTATTTATTTATTTTTATTTTTTTTTTTTTTTCTTTCTGAGTGGAGCTATTCGACTCCATTTATTCAAAACGCTTCAAGACAGAAATTTCACAAGAAATTTAAACACGTTACAATAAAACAAAAGTCATTGCATGATTAACAAATGGATCAGAATGTGGAAGGATACTCCAGGCACAGATACAAAAATTGATTTATAAGTAAATAAATAATATGTACACAACTAAAAAACAAAAATAACCAGGAGAAAGAAATAGAACAAATTAACATCAAAACCCAAACATTAACTCATCATGTTCATTAAAATAACACAGAGCCTTGTTCTTAGTATAACACGCCTTAAAACTTTTACAGCTCATTCGTTTTTGTTCTAAACTAAGAAAGGCTTTTAGACAGCGTTTATAACAAGAAATAATGTCCACATCAGAAGAACACGAGTAATTGTCAAAAACTAATTTACATCTGATATTCCAAATTTGTCGCAGCATTTTAACAACAATGACAGTTTGAACAAATTCAAGTTTATATCCCAAAATTCTGTTAAGGTCGGAAAGGTAATAGTGTCTGTTTCCAGTGTATTTTTTTAACAAACATTCAACAAAAACCCAGGCATTGGTGGTGCAAGAACAGTAAATAAATAGATGCTGGTGGGACTCTTTCTCACTTTTACATATGGGACATGAGATGTCCGGAACTTGAATTATCTTACTTAGAACATCTCTAGTCGGCAAAACTCTATGTTTTAATTTGAACCAAAACTGTTTATCCTCAGGATCTAACAAATTATTTTTAAATCCACTCTCCCAAATTACAGACCATTCAATGTGCGAAGCAAAATGAAATATCTCTTGCCAAAGATTCTGAACTTTTGGAACAATGAATTGTTTCGCAATCATTCTAGCGTAGTTGGATTTGGTGTTGGTTTTTGTAATTCTGACCTTCCTGTCCTCAATGAGGTCGTCACCGTCAATGACGTCACCATCGCCGCTTTCATTTGGCAAATATAACCAATTACAAACGTGATTAGGTGGACCATGCCTATTCTCTTGGATTAGGGTGAAGTCGATGTGGTCTTTAAGTCTACCGACTATTCTACCTGCATTAATTCTGTTGATGGAACATTTGTGAGCAACCATTTTGAAGGAGATAAGATCACCGCGTCTAGTCACATCTTTAACCTGTGTCATATCGGCTGATTTCAGCTTGGGACTATCCATTAACGTGTTATCCCTGGTAGCGATACAGTTATTGAAAATTGGAACTTCCCGGGTCTCTAAAACACTGGAAAAATTACATTGGACACTTCCACCTGCATTCTTAAAGGCAGCGATAACTTCATGGTAGAACAGGGTAGTTTTGATCGGAATGTTAGTATTGGTAAAAACATACCAACCTAATTTATTAGTTCTGCTAGCTCTATTAGTCCAGTAGTCAAAGAAAATCTTCCACTTGCCATGAGTGCTGACATAACGAGCTAGCCAATTCAACTTTAAACTATTCAGCTTACATTGGATGTCAATGATACCTGTACCCCCAGATGTTTTTGGTCCCGTAATAGTATCTCTTTTGATTTTGTCATTTGGGCCATCCCAAAAGAAATTCCAAACGCTCTTGTTGATTTTCTTAACCCATTCTACTGGGCAAGCTATGACGCTGCCTAAATAGTTAATGCTCGCGCCAACAAAGGTATTAACAATGACTGTTTTGCCCATATAAGTCAATTTGCGTTTCGACCATTTCTCTAGAACACAGTTGATTTTGTTTGTTCTTGGTCCCCAGTTGTCAGCTGGTGTTACCTCATTTCCTACAACAATACCAAGGATTTTTAGCTTATCTTTACACCAATTGAAATTGCACGGCTTATCATTCCTCTTCGTCCATTTTCCTAACCACAGACCTTTAGTCTTACCAACATTAAGTTTGGAGCCGCTTCCCTTACAATAAGTGGCGATAATATCTTCTACAATATCAAATTCGCAATCATTTCCAATAAAGATGCTCGTATCATCGGCGTGCTGAATTAGTTTAACACTAGTTTTGCCTATTGGGGTCTCGATCCCCCTCAAATCTGTATTATTTCTAATAAGGTTCGCTAGACCTTCAGCACATATTGCATAAAGAAGCGGGGAGAGAGGACAACCTTGTCTGATGCCACGGCTAATCGTCACAGGTGAACCGATGAAATTATTCATAATAATCTGGCATGTGGGAGCTCTATAGAATAGCTGAATCCATTTTACCAAGATGGGAGGGATGTTCATTTTCCCCATGACATTAAACAGGTATTCCCAATTGATTCGGTCAAAGGCCTTTTCTTGATCCACACTGATAACTGCTGCTTCGAGGTTTTCCCAATTGATATAATCAATAGTGTCCCTCAAAACCATGAGATTATCATGAATGTTCCGATTTCGGACACCACAAGATTGTTCCTCTCCCACGATGTAGGGCATAACAGTTTTAAAACGGTTAGTGACAGTCTTGGACAAGATTTTATAATCCACATTGAGCAAGCTAATCGGACGCCAATTCTTTAGCTCGTAACGGCTACAGGAATTTTTATAAATAAGTTTAACTAGGGCGGAGTTCATAGACTTGCTCAACTGTCCATTTCTAAAACAGTCATTGTAAACTTCCAACATATCTGTACCCATTATATGCCAAAACTTTTGATAGAATTCTACTGTCAAGCCATCGGTGCCAGGGCTCTTATTTTTGTTCATCTGTTGAAGGCTGTGTTTAACCTCTTCTTCAGTGATATTTCTATCAAGATCTGTAAGAACACTGTCTGGGATAGTTTTTTCTTCAATGTTAGAAATAATTTCATCTAAATGGTGCTTAGAGACGTTTTCTGATTTGTACAAGTCGCTGTAGAAATTATTCGCCAACTTGATCAAATCTTTCGGTAGGTCAACACATTTCCCTTCAGGGTTAGCAAGTTTGTCTATTTTGCTGCTTTTAACCTGTTGTTTTTCAAGATTCAGAAAATATTTGGTAGCCTTTTCACCTTCATCCTTAAGTGTATTGCGAACTCTAATCTTCGCTTTTTTCCACTCCTCAATTTCGTACTTTTTTAATTGGGCTTCTAGATTAATAATGCTATCGGTGTTATTAGCCAATTTGTTGTTTATTAGAATATCATAACGTTTCTGGAGCTTTTTGCAGTTTTGTTGCGAAGTATGAGCTTTCTCTTTACCATAATCTTGAATGATTTCTTTCAAGCGAAATTTACCGGTTTCCCACCATTTTGAAAGGGACTCGTATTTTTGTTTTTGAGTCTTCCAAAATTTCCAAAAATTTGTAACACGAGTGATACAGTCGGTGTCTTCAAGTAAAGAATTGTTACAAAGCCAACGTCCTCGGCCATGAGGAATTTCAAGATCTTCAAGTTTAACCCCGATAACTTGGTGGTCTGATAAACCGCTTGAGCTAACAGTAACGTCACTAACACTAGTGATGAGATTCGATGAAACAAAGATGTAATCGATTCTACTGGCACTTTTACTGGCTTTGTGATAATGTGTATGTCCCGCCTGATCTGGAAAAATCGTGCGCCATGTATCAATTAAATCTTTTTCTTGTAGAACATTGCATAAAATAATCTTGGTGACATCCATGATTTGCTTATTATCTAAATTACAATTAAAATCACCACCTATAATCCAATTATCTGTTCCAGTTATACGATCAGTAAGGTTGTCGAAAAAATAAGACCGGTTGTGAGAAACATTTGGAGCATAAACAGAGGCAATGAAATATGTATTGTTATTCAAAGTAATTTGAGCCGCAATCCACCTGCCTTCACTATCTGTCTTAATATTAGTAACATTGAGGTTGACCTTGTGCGAAGTGAGGATTGCCACCCCTCTTGATTGCCGGTTACCATGACTGAAATACATATTTCCTGGCCACTGCTCGCTCCAAATAGCTTCATCAGTAAATTCACTGTGGGTTTCCTGTAAGAATATTAAGCTAAATTTACGTCGTTGTAAGTAATCTAAAATTACATTTCTCTTTAAATCATTCCTCAGTCCATTTACATTTAAGGAAGCAATTGACAAGAATGACATCAGTGATATTACAATACACAGTCTGTTCATTGTGAATTATGAGTAGAACCTTGTCCGAGATGTCTCCCTCTTCCCCTCCCTCTTTGAACTGGCTGGCTTGATTGAATGTGTGGCTTGTGGCTGTTTTTCTGTTGGCTGACTGGCTGGTTTGACTGGCTAGGTGGATAAGGGTTCTTTTTGTGTTGGCTAGTCTGCTGGCTAGTTGGCTGGCTAGCTGGCTGGTTTGACTGGCTGGGTGGATTTTGATTCTCTTTCTGTTGGCTAGCTGGCTGGCTAGATGTGGAAGGTTGCGAATCTGATTGTTGGTCTGTTGATTTTCTCTGCCATGAAGTGCGTTTTTTTCTTACTCTCTGTACACCTCCTCTAGTGTATACCACAAAACCTTGTTCCTGGTCTGTGTCCTCTAATTCCTGGTCTACCTCTCCATTTGTTTCTTTCTGGTTGTTACTCACTCTTGACCTGTGTTCTTTTGCTTTGGCGTTTTTTCCACGTATGGGTTCTTCATCAGAATCACTATGATCATGATCAGCATATTCCATGTCAGACGTTTCTTCTTGGTCATCCCTTGCCATCTTACTGCTGGTGCCGGGATTGTCATCCACACTCTTTCTCTTTCTTCTGGTATTCTGAACTGCCTCGTCCCAAAAACCCTGGGGTTTCTTCAGCTTGGTTTGTCGATTGGTTGGTCTATCTTCTTTGGGTTTCGCCGTCCCTTCCTTTTGTGTCGTCTTCTTGTCTACAGGTTTAGGGTTCAGATTGCTGCTTTCACTATCAGGTTGTAGCTCGTCATTACCACTTTCCTCATGCTCTATTTCATTGGCCTTCTTCCCACCATCGAACAAATCTGACCACTGGTTGTATTTTTTTGGCAATTTAATGATGACTGTTGAATCTGACTCTCGGTCTGATTCTGCCTGAACTTCTTCATCCGTTGCTTGTCTCTCATCTGTGTGTTGTTTATCTTGAGCCTCTTCTCGTTCGTGCCAATACGCCCTGTGCTCATAGCTTCCGCATATGAAGCAGCGTCCTCTCGTTGGACAGTCTCTTGCAAAATGTCCAGCCTTTTCACAAATTTTGCAAGTTTTCTCCTGTCCTCTGTATCGTGCCGGCAAGGAAAAGCCTCCTACTTTAAGAAAACTTGGGATTGGTTTCTTTATGTTTTTAACCAAACAGCTTCTTACTCCTGACTCGATATTCTTATTGAATGTGTGAAATTGCCTCTTTAAGTTGACCACTGTTCCATAAAACATCAATGCATTAATGACCACCCGGTCTTCCATTTCAAAAGGTGCTTTTATATAAACCACTGCAGAATTCTGTATGTTTGTTCGCTCACATTGTACTTGAGTTTCTTGCAAGTAGAATCCGTGTTGAGCTATGTTGCTACAATCCTCTTCATTATCGAATGTCACGTTGTACCAGCCATTTTCTAGTTCAGCTATGCACTTTATTGTTGAAGCATTGTCAATTTCTTGGTAGATTGCATCATATACCTCTTGCGGTGTGGCATTTTTCAAATATTTTACGTTGAAACGTATGGTGTTAGGCCGTTTCAATGTATTCGCTGGTGCTCTGCTATATGATGCCATGTTGGAAAACCAAGATGGCGTCGGCCCGTTTTCGCCCCGTTGGCTCAGAGAAAAAAACTCTGACGAGCCTCAAAGGCTCTAGATTTTAGTTCAGTTTCTCAGAGTTCGTAGAAATTGTCTATGCTCATAAATAAACAAATGTATATACCTTTGGTGACGATGATGTGCCACAAATCCGAAAATTCTGGTTGTTTTCCAGGAGCTCGATGCAGGTGCGACTCAAAAGAACGCATTTATTCGTTCGTTCGTTCGTTCGTTCGTTCGTTCGTTCGTTCGTTCCTTCGTTCCTTCGTTCCTTCCTTCCTTCCTTCCTTCCTTCCTTCCTTCCTTCCTTCCTTCCTTCCTTCCTTCCTTCCTTCCTTCCTTCCTTCCTTCCTCCCTCCCTCCCTCCCTCCTTCCCTCCTTCCCTCCCTCCCTCCCTCCCTCCCTCCCTCCCTCCCTCCCTCCCTCCCTCCCTCCCTCCCTCCCTCCCTCCCTCCCTCCCTCCCTCCCTCCCTCCCTCCCTCCCTCCCTCCCTCCCTCCCTCCCTCCCTCCCTCCCTCCCTCCCTCCCTCCCTCCCTCCCTCCCTCCCTCCCTCCCTCCCTCCCTCCCTCCCTCCCTCCCTCCCTCCCTCCCTCCCTCCCTCCCTCCCTCCCTCCCTCCCTCCCTCCCTCCCTCCCTCCCTCCCTCCCTCCCTCCCTCCCTCCCTCCCTCCCTTCCTCCCTCCCTCCCTCCCTCCCTCCCTCCCTCCCTCCCTCCCTCCCTCCCTCCCTCCTCCCTCCCTCCCTCCCTCCCTCCCTCCCTCCCTCCCTCCCTCCCTCCCTCCCTCCCTCCCTCCCTCCCTCCCTCCCACCCTCCCTCCCTCCATCCCTCCCTCCCTCCCTCCCTCCCTCCCTCCCTCCCTCCCTCCCTCCCTCCCTCCCTCCCTCCCTCGCTCGCTCGCTCGCTCGCTCGCTCGCTCGCTCGCTCGTTCGTTCGTTTATTTGTTTAGTTATTTTTTTTTTTTTTTTCTTTTGCGATGGAGTTATACGACTCCGTTTATTCAACACCAAATGACAACATTTACAACAGATTCCACTTTGATAAAAACCACAGAAAAAGGCTATTACATAGCAATGTTACAAGACAGAATTAGATAAACAATACATGAACAAATACAGAAATACAAATACAGACTATTTTAGCGTGGCTAAAACATGTGACAGAAAATATACTTAATATAAATTTCTCGCAGGCAATACTCAGAATACTTCAAAAGTTAACCTTGCGAAACAAACTAAGGAACCCGACTTTAGTGAAAAGGCTGCTAATAATTAAATTTTAGCTCATTATTGTTGATGAAACACAAGGCTTTATTTCTAGCATAATACAATTCAAATGACTCCGTCTTTAATCTGTTCTTTTCCCTGTGAAGAAAATATTTCAAACTTCTTTTAAACTGGGTAATAAGATCGATTTCAGCAAGGCTGGAATAACTATTAAAAACCCTTTTGCAGCGAATGTTCCAGACCTGTCTAAGCATTTTGGCTACAACGACAGCCTGAACCGGTTTCAAATTGTACCCAAGGATTCTGTCGGAGTCATTCAAATACAAATGTTTGTTGCCCGTGTACTTCCCAAGTAGTCTTTCAACAAAAATCCAAGCCTCCAAGGTAGTAGTACAATAAATGAAGATGTGTTCGTGGGTTTCGTTTTCTACATGACAAAATGGGCAAATAATTTCTTTGACAACACCTATTTTATGCAAAACATCTTTAGTAGGTAAAATTCTGTGTCTGAGTTTATACAAAAATTGCTTATCCTCAGGATCCATCAGGAAATTCTTAAAATTGTTACCCCATATTGCAGACCAATCGAGGTCCCGGCTTAAATTGAAAACATTCTGCCAAACTGATTGAACTCTCGGGACAATAGCTTTCTTGCGAATCAGACCAGCATAGTTGGCCCTCGCTGTAGTCTGGAATATCGGAACAAATTCATTATTATTGAAGTCTTTGACGACAAACCAGTTACATATATGGGTAGCTGGACCCTCTCGTTTTTCCTCAATAAGGTCGTAGTTGATATGCTGTTTGAAGCGCCCTAACATTCTACCTGCATTAATATTCTGAACAGTACAAATTTGGGCAATTTCTTTAAATGTGATCAGTCTACCTTGTTTAACGACATCTTTCACCTTCTTAATACCAAAAGATTTGAGCAAGGGACTACCAAAAGTAGAATTATCCCTAGTGACTGTAACATTATTCCACAAAGGAACTTCCCCCGTTTCGAGAACATTAGAAAAGTCACAATTCAAACCACCTCCGATTTTGTTAAAGGCACAGATCACGACAATATAAAACGATGTCGTTTTAAGAGAACTGATCCTCATTGCTAGCTTTACTAATCCAATAATCAAAAAAATATTTCCACTTTCCTTGAGATGAGCGGTAACGGGCCAGCCAGTTAAGTTTGAGGCTCATTAATTTGCAATTAATGTCGACAAGACCCGTACCACCAAATGCTTTCGGACCAATGATGGTATCTCTCTTAATTTTTTCAATTTTACCGTCCCAGAAAAACTTCCATATCATATCGTTCATCTGCTTAGCACTTTCCACTGGGCAGGTTAAAATACTCCCCAAATAGTTAACACTTGGCCCAATCAAGTTATTTACAATGACAGACTTACCCTGATAGGTAAGATTGCGCTTAGACCATTTATCCAAAGTGCAGCGGGTTTTATGAATTCTTGGACCCCAATTATCATCGGGTGTGACATCGTTCCCAACTATAATCCCTAAGATTTTCAGCTTAGTACACCACTGGAAGTCACACGGTTTGTCAATTCTATTATTCCACTTCCCCAGCCACACACCTTTAGACTTGCCCACATTGAGCTTAGACCCACTCCCTTCACAATAAGTATTGAGAACACTACCAATAGCTTCAAACTCTTTGTCATTGCACACAAAGAAAGTGGTGTCATCTGCATGTTGAATCAATTTTACACTACTTTCACCTCCAGGCGTAATAATGCCCTTTAAGTTACAATCCGTTTTAACCAAACTCGTTAATCCTTCAGCACAAATAGAATAGAGCAAAGGGGATAATGGACATCCTTGTCTGATCCCTCGACATACTTTAACCGGTGAACCAATAAAATTATTAATAATAATACTACAGTTAGGATTGCTATACAATAATTTAATCCATTTAACTATAACCGAAGGAATTCCCATTTGGGTCATAACAGAAAACATAATTCCAACTAATTCTATCGAAGGCTTTCTCTTGATCTATACTAATAAGAGCAGCCTCAATATTATTCAAGTTGACATAGTCAATAGTATCACGCAAAATCATTAGATTATCATGAATTTTCCTACCTACAATCCCACAGGTTTGCTCTTCACTTATAAGGAGAGGCATAATGAGTTTTAATCTATTAGTGATGACTTTAGACAAGATCTTATAATCAACCGTGAGTAAGCTGATAGGACGCCAATTTTTTAAATCGCATCTATCGCCCCTGTTTTTATAAATGAGCCTGATTAAGGCAGAATTCATAGTTTTACACAAATGACCATTTTTTAAACAGCAATTATAAACTTTTAAGATGTCAGCAGAGATAATGTTCCAAAAAGTCTGATAAAATTCCACTGTAAGCCCATCCAAGCCCGGAGACTTGTTTTTCTTCATTTGAAAGAGCACTGATCTGACTTCCTCAACTGTAATACCTCTCAAGCTTACAATAAATATCATCAGGTAATTGCTTTTTATCAATTTTTGAAACAATGTCATGCATGTGAGTGACAGAAATAGGTTCTTCTTTATACAGATCTGAATAAAAATCGTTAGCACATTTAAGCATGGTTTGAGGTTGATCAACTAATTTCCCTTCAGCATTAATCAATCTATCAATTTTGCTATTCTGGACTTGCTGTTTTTCAAGATTTAAAAAGAATTTCGATGGTTTTTCACCTTCATCTTTGAACGTATTCCTGACTCTGATTTTAGCTTTGGACCATTCCTCAATCTCGTAACTTTTTAACTGAGCCTCTAGATCTTTAATGGCATCAGCATTCACATTAGGATCATTCAGAAGTTGATTATGCCTTTTCTGTAAATCAACAAATTTTTGTTTTTGAAGATAAGCTTTTTCTTTGCCGTAATCTTGGATGATTTCTTTGATTCTAAATTTTCCTTTTTCCCACCAATCTAGCAGCGACTCATAACTACCTTTTTGGGAAGTCCAGAATTTCCAAAATGTATTTATGCGATAAGTGCAATGTTCATCCTTTAAAAGACTATTATTACAAATCCACCTTCCTTGACCATGAGAATTACTGGGGTCGTGTAATTTCATGCTGACAACAGAATGATCTGAAGTACCATACGAAGTAACACTAGAATCGAAAATATTACTGAGAAGATTGGAGGACATCAACAAATAGTCAATCCTACTCGCTTGCTTGCTAGCTTTGTGATAATGAGTATATCCTGGTTCATCAGGATGAATAGTACGCCAAACGTCGAGGAGATCTTTTTCATTTAAGACATTTTTAAGTATGGTTTTACTGCCATCTTTAATTCTAATGTTATCAAGATTACAATTGAAATCACCACCAATGACGGAGTTATTATGCACATTAATCCAATCACACATGGCATCGAAAAAGAAGCCCCTTTCATACGCCTCGTTAGGAGCATAGACAGAGGCAATGAAGATATCGCTATTGTTCCATTTGATTTCACCCTTCACCCATCTCCCTTTATTATCCCTTTCAATATTCTCAAGGTTAAGGCCAGATTTAGCAGATGTAAGAATTGCGACCCCCCTGGACTGACGATTTCCGTGACTAAAATGCATGCTCCCTTGCCACTCTCTGCTCCAAACGGATTCGTCAGCTTCTTTGCTATGTGTTTCTTGCAGAAGAATTAGGCTAAATTTATTACGTTGCAGAAATTCAAAAATCATATTACGTTTTAAGTCATTCCTCAAGCCATTAACGTTAACTGTGGCAATTGACAGAAAAAACATGCTGAAAAAATTACAAATTAATATACTCGTCAAAAGAACCATCGGAAAGAAATAAAGAAACTGTTGGTTTCAGCAGGCTAGCAATTTACACAGTTATTTAGGTTTACCTCTCCCTCTTCCTCTTTGGCTGCTCTTGGTGGGTTCCGTAGATTGTTGGGATTGAGATCTGTCCGTCTTGTTAGTTTTTGACTTGTGCGATGGACCTGGTTTGTCATCCTTGTTTTTTGAGGTAAATTGTGAGTCGCTTTCTGTCGGTTTTCTGTCCCATGATGTACGTATTTTCCGTCGTCGTTGGACTCCTCCGCAATTGTAGAGGGTCCATTCCCCTTCTTGATCTTCTTGACCCTCTGTAGGGGTTTCTACTTTATCTTCTTCTTGTGGGGCTGTTTCTTTCTGTGAATTAACATTGGAATGTTCTTCTTTCTCTGGCTGGTCGTCCATTTCAGACAGTGTGTCGTTGTAACTGCTATCTGTATCTTCGTCATCTCTTGCGATCTTTCTGTTTTCCTCGTCCTCGTCCTCTTCTCTTGATTTATGCTTCCTGATTTGTTCTCGTTTCTTTATCGCCTCATCCCAGAAACCATGGTTTGGCTTTTTCTTTGGTTTCTCTGGCTCGTTTTTCTGGTTGTTTGGCTTATTTGTTTTCCCCTTGGGCACCTGCGTTCCTTCTTTCTCGATTTCTTTTTCTCTTTCTCTTATCTGTTCAGAGCTTTCTCCCTTTTCCTCTTCGTTTTGGACTTCCTCTTCGATGTTGCTGTCATATTCAGAGTCTCTTTCATTGTCTGCTGGGACGATTACGACCGGGGTTTGCTGTTCTTCCTCTTGTTCGTATTCTTGGTCGTGCCAAGCTGCTCGGTGGGCCGCGCTGCCGCAGATGAAACAGCGACCGCGGAGGTCACAGTCGCGAGCAAAGTGACCCGGACGACTGCAGATTTTGCAAGTTTTTTCTTGACCTCTGTGACGGACTGGTAGCATGAAACCCCCTATCTTGATGTAGCTTGGGACAGGTTTTCTGATGTTTTTGAGCAGAATGCTCCGTACTCCTGTCTCAATGTTTTCGTTGAAATCATGGTAGTGTCTTCTAAGGTTTGCCACAGTTCCAAATTGCATTAATGCGTTGGTTATTACGACATCCGCCATCTCGTAGGGGACTTTCACATACACCACAGTTGAATTAAGAATGTTGGTGCGTTCACATTGTACTAGCATGTTTTTTAAAAACATTCCATGAGTCGCTATACGTTCACAGTGATCACTATTGTCGAACGTAACGTTGAACCAACTGTTCTCTAGAGGAGATATGCACTTGATTGTTTGGACTGTCTTAAGCTCTTTGTTGATTGCGTCATAGACATCTCTTGCAATTACTCCATCTAAGTGGCGTGTGTTGAACCTCACTGTGTTTACTCGCTTGAGCGTGTTGGCCTGGTCTTTGGTCCCCTGATAGCGGAACATGGCGGAAAAAAGGCTTCAGCAGCAAGCTACTGAACCACACTTTGGGGGCCCTAAGGCCTAGATGGAAATAGGCTAGGATCTTCTATCACTATTATTTATATATATAATTATATATATATATATATATTTTTATATTTGTTTGTTTGTTTGTTTGTTTGTTTGTTTGTTTGTTTGTTTGTTTGTTTGTTTGTTTGTTTGTTTGTTTGCTTGTTTGCTTGTTTGCTTGTTTGCTTGTTTGCTTGTTTGCTTGTTTGCTTGTTTGCTTGCTTGCTTGCTTGCTTGCTTGCTTGCTTGCTTGCTTGCTTGCTTGCTTGCTTGCTTGCTTGCTTGCTTGCTTGCTTGCTTGCTTGCTTGCTTGCTTGTTTGTTTGATTGATGTATGTATGTATGTATGTATGTATGTATGTATGTATGTATGTATGTATGTATGTATGTATGTATGTATGTATGTATGTATGTATGTATGTATGTATGTATGTATGTATGTATGTATGTATGTATGTATGTATGTATGTTTGTTCGTTTGTTCGTTTGTTCGTTTGTTCGTTTGTTCGTTTGTTCGTTTGTTCGTTTGTTCGTTTGTTCGTTTGTTCGTTTGTTCGTTTGTTCGTTTGTTCGTTTGTTCGTTTGTTCGTTTGTTCGTTTGTTCGTTTGTTCGTTTGTTCGTTTGTTCGTTTGTTCGTTTGTTCGTTTGTTCGTTTGTTCGTTTGTTCGTTTGTTCGTTTGTTCGTTTGTTCGTGTGTTCGTGTGTTCGTGTGTTCGTGTGTTGGTGTGTTGGTGTGTTGGTGTGTTGGTGTGTTGGTGTGTTGGTGTGTTGGTGTGTTGGTGTGTTGGTGTGTTGGTGTGTTGGTGTGTTGGTGTGTTGGTGTGTTGGTGTGTTGGTGTGTTGGTGTGTTGGTGTGTTGGTGTGTTGGTGTGTTCGTGTGTGTGTTCGTGTGTTCGTGTGTGTGTGTGTGTGTGTGTTTGTGTGTTTGTGTGTTTGTGTTTGTGTGTTTGTGTGTTTGTGTGTTTGTGTGTTGATTCGTTGATTCGTTGATTCGTTGATTCGTTGATTCGTTGATTCGTTGATTCGTTGATTCGTTGATTCGTTGGTTCGTTGATTCATTGATTTATTTATTTATTTATTTATTTATTCATCATTTATCTATTTTTTTTCTCTTGATTGGAGTTGTTCTACTCCGTTTATTTCAATAACTCACATGCATCATCCTCTGATACAAAAATTAATTACAAAATTACAAGCAATTCTGATACAGATGAGATTTTACAAATTATTACAAAAGGAGCACTATGTACATAACTTAAAAAGAAATTAATGAAATTAAATAATTGGACCAAATAACTACCTTCAAGAAAAAGAATATATGTACACCTGTATATACAAATTAGAGTGATATATCACATGAACAGAAAAACAGGTGATTACAAGTTTAAGTATGCACGATGTTAATAGCGAAATCAATTATAAAAAATAATGTCATTGTTTTGGATAGAACAAAGCACATCATTCCTCGCATAAATTGATTCAAACAGCTCTTTCTTCATTCTGCCCTTTTCCATACGGAGAAAGTATTTTAGACTTCGTTTGAATTGAGCTATGATATCAATTTCGACTGGGGTGGACGGTTTTTCAAAAACCTTTTTACAACGAAGATTCCAAATTTGTCTGAGCATTTTAACAACTATGACAGCCTGAACAGGTTTCAGTTTATGACACAGTATTCTGTTTGAATCATTTATATAAAAGGTTTTGTCTCCAGTATATTTCCTAAGCATATGTTCGACAAAAATCCATGCATCCCAAGTACGGGTACAATAAATAAAGAGATGTTCATGGGATTCTTCATCCTCTTTGCATAATGCACAAGTTAAATCATTCACTTTACCAATTTTATGCAAGACATCTTTGGTCGGTAAGATTCTATGTCTTAACTTATACAGGAAGTGTTTATCCTCTGGATCCATTAAGAAATCTTTAAACCCACTTTTCCACAATAATGACCATTCGAGGTTTCGGCTGATATGAAAAATGTTTTGCCAGATAGCTTGAACTCTGGGGACAGCAAAATTCTTTGATATCAGATTAGCATAATTAGTCTTAGTATTGGTCTCATGAACCGGAGTACTCTCGTCATTATTTTGATTGTCAATAACCAGCCATTTGCATAAGTGGTTTGCAGGACCTTCTCTCTTTTCCTGGATCAAATTGTGATCAATTTGCTTTTGGAGGCGTCCAACTTTTTTGGAATTTTGGAATTGTCCCTCGTTGTCTTAACGTTGTTCCATAAGGGAACGTCACCAGCTTCATTGACACAAGAAAAGTTACATTCTAATTTTCCTCCAATTTTCTGAAATGCAAGGATAATGTCATTGTAAAAGGCAGTAGTTTGAAGACATTTTTTCTGATTGGCAAAAACGTACCATTCCAATGAGTCGGTGGAGCTAGCCTTGTTGATCCAATAGTCAAATAATAGTTTCCATTTCCCTTTCGAATAGGGTTATCTGGCCAACCAATTCAATTTAAGACTCATTAATTTATTAGAAACATCTAAAAGGCCTACACCCCCTGAAGCTTTAGGACCCGTGATAGTACTTCTCTTGATTTTTTCAATCTTGCCATCCCAAAAGAAGCTCCAGATTTTGTCACTAATCTTCTTGATGATCTGCAATGGACAGGCCGTCACACTGCCCAGGTAATTTATACAGGGGCCCACTAGATGATTAACTATGGCAGCCTTACCATTGCAAGTTAAATTACGTTTGGACCATTTCCTTAAAGTACAAACTATTTCATTTATTCTTGGCCCCCAGTTATCGATTGGCATGACCTGGTTTCCAACTAGCAGACCCAAGATTTTAAGCCTGTCGCACCATTTAAAACTGCACGGTTGATCCAATCTGCCTTTCCATTTTCCCAACCACAAGCCTTTGGTCTTTTCAACATTGAGTTTAGATCCACTACCTTCACAATAGGTATTCAGAATGTTTTGCATGGTATCGAATTCCTCGTTGTCGCTAATGAAAACGGTTGTGTCATCAGCGTGTTGAATTAAACGGATACTTTGTTTGCCTTCTGGCAAGATAATACCTTTTAAGTTGGGGTCAGTTCTTACTAAACATGCTAGCCCTTCGGCACAGATGGAGAAAATTAGTGGAGACAGAGGGCATCCTTGCCTTATTCCTCTCTGAACTTTTACCGGTGACCCAATAAAGTTATTTATCATGATGTTACAATTAGGATTGCTGTATAATAGCTTAATCCATCTAATCAACGTTGGAGGAATCCCCATTCTAGACATAACAGTGAACATATAATGCCAATTTATACGGTCGAAGGCTTTTTCTTGATCTATGCTGACGAGAGCAGCTTCCAGATTTTCAAAGTTAACATAATCAATAATATCCCTTAATACCATGAGATTGTCTTGAATGTATCTACCAACAACTCCGCCAGACTGCTCTTCTCCTATAAGCAGAGGCATGATACGTTTAAATCTATTCACAATGACTTAGGATAGAATTTTATAGTCAACTGTAAGTAAACTTATTGGCCGCCAGTTTTTCAAATCACACCTGTCGCCCACATTTTTGTATATAAGCCTAATCAAAGCAGAATTCATAGATTTACACAAAGAACCCTTCTTAAAGCAATCATTATAAACTTCTAGCATGTCGCTGCCAATAGCATACCAAAATTTCTGATAGAATTCAACCGTAAGTCCATCGAGCCCTGGAGACTTACTAGTATTCATTTGAAACAGTGCCACCTTGAGTTCCTCTGTGGTAATATCTTTTTCTATGTCACTATAAATATCATCAGGAATCTCCTTTTCGTCAATTTTAGAGATAATGATATTTAAATGCTCAGAAGAAATGTCTTCCTCTTTATACAAATCTCTATAGAAATCATTAGCACATTGTAACATTGTTTGGGGTTCATCGACATATTTACCTTCGGAATTAATTAGTTTTTCAATTTTACTGTTTTTAATTTGTTTTTCCAATCCCAAGAAGAACTTAGTTGCCTTTTCACCATCATCTTTGAAAGTATTACGCATTCTAACTTTAGCTTTTTTCCATTCATCGATTTCATACTTCTTGAGCTGAGCTTCCATACTGATGATTTCCTCTTTATTGTCATGAGAATTGTCGTTTATCAAAAGGTTATATCTATTTTTGAGCTCTTTGTGGCACTGATGCTGAGATCGAGCGCTCTCTTTGCCATACTCTTGAATACATTCTTTCAAAAGGAATTTTCCTCTTTCCCACCATTTACTGCTGTAGTCAAACGAGTGTTTTTGAGTTTTCCAAAATTCCCATAAGTTATTTACTCTTGAGATGCATTCTTCATCTTCTAAAAGGGAATTATTACAAATCCAACGACCTTGACCATGGGGTTTATCAATATCATTAAATTTTACACAAATGGGCTGATGATCTGAAAAACCACACGAGCTAATAGACATTTCATTAACATGATTACTAATGTCCGAAGAGATAAAAATATAATCAATCCTACTTGCGCTGTTACTGGCCTTGTGGAAGTGTGTATTACCATCTTGTTCAGGATAGATAGTGCGCCAAACATCAATCAAATCTTTCTCTTGCAAGACATTAGTGAAAATAATTTTAGATGCATCAGTAATTTTATCATTATCTAATTTGCAATTAAAATCACCACCAATTATCCATTTTTTAAGCCCCATTATGCGATCATCTAACTTATCAAAAAATAGGGAACGATCGTGAGGTTGGTTTGGAGCATAGACAGAGGCAATTCTATAAGTATTTTCATTCCATTTAATCTTAGCAGTTATCCATCTGCCTTCGTTGTCTTTTTCTACCTCAGTGACATCAAGGCTAACTTGTGTGAAGTAAGGATCGCCACCCCTCTGGAGTGCCGATTACCATGACTAAAAAATAAATTTCCTTACCAATCTTTGCTCCAAACCACCTCATCAGTGAATTCAGAATGAGTTTCTTGAAAAAATATTAAACTAAACTTACGACGTTGAAAGAAATCAAACAGAACATTTCTCTTCAATTCGTTCCTCAACCCGTTAACATTTAGAGATGCAATCGACAAAGACGACATGAGTATGATGATAATAAAGTTCCGCCAGTTCATAAGATTAGTGAGAGATTATCATACTTTTGGGGTTGATCTTCCTCTTCCTCTCCCTCTTGATTGTGTTTTTGTTTGGCTAGTTTGACTGGTGTTATCTTGCTGCTGGCTAGATGTTGTAGCCTGCGTGTCGGTGGATTTTCTTTGCCAGGAAGTACGTTTTTTCCGAATTCTCTTTACACCTTCACGATTATACAGAACAAATCCCTCTTCTTGATCTGTGTCGTTCTCTTCCCCATTTGGTTTGCATCCTTGTTCATTTGCCTTGATTGATGAGGTTGAGAGTTCCTTTTTTCCTTTAGAATCGTGTTCTTCATCTGTGGCATCATCAAGGTCAGACATTTCGTCGTGCTTCTCCTTTGTCATATCCATATCAGAAGAAGATTCTTCATTGTCTTCGGACATTTTATTATCTTCTTTGGACATTTTATTAGTCGCACCCACTTTGTCGTTGTCGTTATCGTCATCTGTGGATTTTCTTTTTCTTTGCTTCCTCCTCACTGCTTCATCCCAGAATCCCCGACCTTGAGGTTTCGACTTCTCGGTCAATAAAAATCGACCTTATAAACAACCCAAAAGTACTAATAACCAGACTGAAAATCCCGCAAATAATCTGCTAAGTACATGTACTTGCTTTCCAACATCCTCCCAGCCAGTGAACCACGTCATTTTGTTTGTATCCTTACGGACGGACCAACGTAACACGAAGAGACCTTTCAATCTTACACACACACAACCACAACACCCACCACATGCGACATCGACACTTAAACCCTTTACGAAACCACAGCTTCGGCTTTGGATTCGGCTCAGGATTCGCCTCCTTAAATTTGTACATGATAAATCAGACATGTATCTCCGTCGTGACTCGCGAGCCATTTAGTTCCCTTCCGCCTAAGTTGTTAAAGATAATTATTCACACTCTCGGGGACCGGCAATAATTAAAAAGCCTGACATCTAAGCATCATTTTGAGGGGTAGTATGACATATTTGGACATTTTCGGCTGCCCAGATGCCGCCAGAAAAACTTCATCGCGAGTGAATCCGATGATTTGATGATCGATGATATTGCACACAAACCTCATGTGATGTTTTCAGCGCAAGTACGGATTTAAATTTCCCTTTTCTCATAAAGTACGATTTAAGTTACTCTGAAATTGTATTGTTAATAGTATTACTGTATTTTCCTGCGTATAAGGGGCTCGGCGTACAAGGCGCAGGGCCCCACAAAGGCCCCATTCAAAATAAATCCTCAACGTATAAGGCGCACCGCCCTATATGGCGCATCATGACCGCGACATAAAGGCCAGCCTGTCCCTACTCAATGTCGGTAAATCGCCTCAAAGGGGTCATTGCGTTGGCCATTTGCTGGACTGATGATCCGTGATGAGCATGGCGTGCCACAATAAAAACTATTCAATTTGACCATGGACAAGTTTAGTGTCAAGCAGAAAATGTTCACAGACAAATGGAATGTGTATTCATACGGAAGGGTTGGGTTTGACTTGAATTGTTTTAACTATTTTGTTGTTCTTTGAGAATTAATAAAAACCTCAATAATATTAATTTAATAATATAAATTTGTTTAAAATGAACTTTATCAAGAGCGACAGCGAGGATGAGGACTTTGACGGCTTCACAGACGTGTAGGAGGCACACGTGACACGAATTGAACTCAACGCCTCTTTTCAGAGCCACCACACATTCGAAGAAGAAATTAACATGACGTTGTCTTAATAAAGTTTAATCAAGAAAAAATTATATACTGGTAACTAAAATCCCCTGAAAAGTCCAATTGTTTAAAATAATTTCCCATGGTCTATAACAAAGATATGATTTCCCAAGAAAGTCTATAATAAACAAGTTTCCCGAAAAAAGGAATTTCCCTCAATACTGGTGAAAAAAAACCTATTAAATTGCATTACACTATTGCTACTAGGTACATTTATCAAAAGTAAAGAGTTTCCCCACAAGTCCATCAACAATTACTAGAGAAAAACTCTTTGACCTTAAAGTTTACAATATAATTTTGTTGATGATTGAAGCGTACAATACAGACTACATGTGGGAATAAATACTTTAAAAGTACACATATATTTTATGATCGACGGGAACTGTATAATATGAATAGAATGCATGAGAATCATGTGCCCACAAAGGTTGTGATCCGGCTTTGTCGGTAAGCGGCCACACAGTAAGGTGAATTGAACGCAAGATAAGCATGTGCCAACAACACTTGGGAGACGTCTTTGTCGGAAAGCAAGGCACCGCAGTAAGGTGAACTGAAAGTACGGTGTGTACCAACAAAGGTTGTTATAGCCATTGTCGGAAACCACGGCCATGGCCGTAAAGGTAATTGAGTACATGAACATCTTGCGCTAACGACCTTTATTGGAAAGCACGGCCGCTTTGTGTGGTGAGATCCGTATTACAACAAAGCTCGTAGGCATAGTCGGAAAACACAGACGATCACCAGATAAGGTGCATCGGTAGATAAGACGCAGTGCCGTCTTCGTACCTTTGAAAGTCAGATCAGCCGCGTCTTATACGCAGGAAAATACGGTAGCTAATTATTATATTTTTATTGTTGTCCATTTGGTTTAATTTTTTTTTTTTTTTTTAAGATGAGAAATCATTGATTCTGTTTTCCTGAAAATAACGAAGGGGATCGCGGGACACAGGGGAGGAAGCAATGCCAATAGTATAAAAAATGATCTGGATGAAGAAACTAAGTATTAACAGAAATGTGTGGTAACCTTATAAATCAGGATTTTTTTGTCACACTTGTTGGATTTATGTTTTTATTCACTGCAATAAAGTATTTCCCCGCCAGTGACTATGTCTCTCCAGAGTCCTACAAAACATAACTCTACATGTATATGTATGTGTAAAAGGCAAAGCCCCCAATCTATGTTTTGTATTTTATGCAAGTTTTTCCCAAAATCAAAACCCACGAAACCCGACAGACTTAATAACCCCACCAAAAGAAAAAGAAGTGAAAAAAAGAAGAAAAAAAGCGTTAGCCTACGGGTAAAGCCGTGTTCGCATTGGATTAAAAAAATGGGTAACTTTACCATGACGCAGGGTAACATTCCGACAGGTTAATCTTCCCACTGTCCGCACTTGGATTTATTTGACGCGGGTAGAATTACCCGAGACCCATAGGTAAACTGACCGAGCTGGGCCCAAAACAATAAAAAGGGTGCCCTGCATGACCTACGACTGTGATTTGACCGGATGTACAACTCAACTCCCGCGGTAAGCAAGCTGCCAATGTGCCATCTTGTATTGTTTGTTCCCGACGCTCAACATTCGTCCAAGTTTCTGTCCTGTGATGGCTGTGACAAGACGCAGCTCGTAGTTTTTCCACTGCACTTCTTCGTGCTCTTGAGTTATTTGTTGATGAACGTTTGTTAATATCAAACAAATATTTCGACAAGATCGGCCATGATTTATACACAGATCGCAAGATGACTTAACAGCACAATAAACTGTGTATCATTACCCGATCCAGTATTACGCGCGTGATCTATTCCGGTCAAAGGTCATTGATGTGCCCTGTGGTCATTGTCGACCGGATGATGGAAGATTTAACCGAGATGTCGCGTCTGCACTGGATTTTCGGGCTCGGTTAAACTGACCTGGTCAATCTTCCTGGGCACCTTTTGCTCGGTTAAACTACCCACGCGGCGTGGTTAAATTACCTGTGAAGAAAGTTACCTGGGCTGTTCGCACTGGATTTGAAATGGGTAAGTGGGGTGTCGTGGCCGAGCGGATAAGAACACTGGACTCAAGCTCTGGTGTTTCTGATCAGCAGAGTGTGGGTTCGAATCCGGGTCGTGACACTTGTGTCCTTAAGCAAGACACCTAACCTCTATTGCTTCGTCCTTCGGATGGGACGTAAAGCCGTAGGTCCCGTGTGTTGTATTGAGATCCAGTAACGCACGTAATAGAACCCAGAACACTTTTCACTAAGAGAAGGGGTTCACCCCGGTGTTTCTGGCAGTGCGTTTATCTTCAGGTAATGGAAGCTGCACTTATAAGGAAGGAAGGAAGAAAGTTACCCACTGGCTCGGTTAGTTTACCCAAATTAAGTCCAGTGCGAACAGGGCTTAAGAAATAAACAAGGGCTGCCGACCAATGCGGGTGTCCAGCTACTGCATGCAAGCTTTTGCACCCCTTCCCAAAGGAGAAAGAAGTGAAAGGCAGGAAAGCCACTTAATTAAGGCTGCGAAACAGAGATTGCAGGTAGCAACTTTAACAATGTAATAAAGCAGAAGGAAAATAACAAACATTGAGACGAAAAAATAAAAGAGATCAGTTACCGCGTTGAGGCGGTGTCTAAAAGCGTTGGGGTGACCTCATCTCGAAGAGCTGCAAAACCCATGGATGGAGGCATTTTTTTCTCCATGATAAAACCAACTACATACGGTCGCACTAAATACCTACAACTCACAACCCCTCACGAAAACAAATTATAAATGCACTTGAAAAGAACATTGAACAAAGTCAACCTTTAAACATATTATGTAGAACTTAGAAGATATACATCTAAATCACTTTCAAACTGTTTTGTATTCTTAACTGTAAAAAAAGTTATTTTTATTTTACCCGGATTTTGAACGAACGGTATCCGCCATGTTGTCTTTCAACGAACCTGGACATTACCATTATACTGCATGGGTAATTTCTAAGGGCTGAGTTGTATTTCTTTCTTTTTGGTAGTAGCTGCTGTTTTTTTTCTCGTAAATAACTAAGCAGCCACTCTGGAAGTTGATGTTACAAGGGGAGATTTAAATATATTTTTTTCAACTCCATGAGAGGCACATAAAATGGTAAATAATTATCTTGCATTTTGTATTACAATGGTATCGTCCAAGTACGTCGAAAGACAACAAGGCGGATTGTGGGGTAAGAAAAACACACCCTTTTTTAAGTTAGAAATGCAATTTTTTCGACAGTTTCAAAGTGATTTAGATGCATATGACTCTTCTACATATGACCTATGTTCAAATGTTCTTTTAAAGTGCATTTCACATTTGTTGTCGTGAGGGGTCGTGAGGGGTCGTTCGTGAGTAGTCAGTATTTAGTGCGACCGGACCTACTATGTGTTGGCTTCAAAATGAAATTAACATAATGTTCATGAAAAAGCGCGGGAAGTCCTGAGTGTCTGAAGATTCCTGTACAAAATCTAGTTTTTTTTCATTCGAAGATGTGAGATTTCCCCTTCTAAGTATGGAATTATCAGGGGGGAAAATGAGTTTGTGCTAATTCTTCATTGATAGACAATCACTGTTTTTTGTTGCGGTTTTAATGTAGTCCATAAAGATTCCGGTTGCAGAATTAGGGAAATGTATCTTATACTATTTATAGTATTACCATGGAGGTAGAAGTGTATTTTTGGAGAAATTGGGTTGGATTGGAATCGGTATGGATGCTAAGAGGGTGTATAAAAATAATGAACATTATAAAGCAATAGCCTATTTAGGCTACATGGACAAGGATTTTTTCTTTTAAACTTGTAAATAAATAAATCGTTAGTTCAATCATTTGCCGGGCGGGATACGTTTAAAAAAAAATTGTGCCGACTATTATGGATTAAAGTCAGGTTTTAACATCGCGACCAACCGTCGCCAACCCCCAACCCCACGGCCTCATTGCCAGTGGGTGCAATTATGGACATGTTTTCTACATTAGGCCTAATTCGCAAAAATCCGCGAAAATGTTACGGAGCACAAGTTGGTTGGAGACAAATATTGATCTGATTCGGAACAAAGAAAACGGATATCATAGTGCTCATTGCTGCATATCGATACAAGAAAGGGCTCAAGAAAGCCCATAGTTTGCCTAAATCCCGGTTCATAATACTTCATCTTGTCACAACAAAGATTACTGGTTGTTGTTTTTTTCTTTCTATTTTTCGCAAAAGCTGGCGTGCGAACCGACAGTTTTGACGTCACAATGCGCTTGGCGTTGAGTATGAAGCGGTATATTTGACTTAGGGAGCACGTCTAAATTTAACCCCCCGAGAGCCACAAAGAACCTGGTGGTTCTTGACCATATAAGCTTTCACAAAAGAAATCACTTGCCCTCATGAATAATCCACATACCAGGGGTCAAATTTGGGTACCTTCGCTCATTAAACCTACTCTAGCTCAACACAATGGTTGTTACGTCTGGATGGGTCTGTATGGTCCAGGTACAGTAACAAAAGGCTTGATATCAGGGCTTTGGGCCTTTTGTCAAGTGGCTGACAATTAAGGGATTACAGGATTACTGGCCCGCTTCCCAGCTGGATTAGCTGTTTACAATGTTATCACCATTGCAAAAGGAAGATGAATACTGTGTACATTTTTGTTATCATATTTTTAAATATAAAATCCTAATTAGATGATTATTGCGTCAAATAAAGTTGTAAGGGTCTTGGACGTTTGGTAATGGCTATGAAAATTAATGCCAATAAAAACTTTGGATAGTATAATGCATTATGAGAAACTTTTCATTTCAAAGAACTACGGTCTTGGAAATATATAACTTTTTATCCCCAAACATTTGAATATAAGAACCGTTACCGGTAACGCTACTCAGACTGTGTATTTGTATAGGGGTTACTTTTCCTGAGTTTCGACGATATCTGAAGAACGTGGATTAAAACAATCGAACGGTTCCAAAAAACCAAATGTATATAATGACTTTAAACGTGGAATTTTCTTAAAATTGGGTGCTGGGTTTTAATAACAGATATCAAGTACAAGTGGTTTGCCTATGTAATGTGGTCGATCTCTACTGTACTATATAAACACTAATGAAGAACGTGAACATATATAATTATCTATAAATCAATGAATTTTTATTTGACCAGAAAAAAAAAATACAAATACATTTGTGGTGTTATTGGAACAAATATTAAATTCATGGCAGAAACCCAACTTTAAATCGAAACAAGAAACCCTTAGATGAATTTTTTACTCTTAAGTGATGAGCACGAAACGAAAATGGAACTTAAGCTTTGGTGTGCCGACATTTGTCATTTATAACTGTTCTGATCTTGCTGTAGGCTTTCCTTTCAAATACTTGACCAGGGAATTCAAGATGAGCTTGATCAAGCAACGACATGATCAGACGCCGATTAAGTTTGTCCTTCTGAACGGCTCCATTTTTTGTCAGGACAAGATTTCCTTCAAAGTTAGATTTTTTCAAAATGTCTGGTGCAAAAACATGCGGCAGCAGTGCCCGCACGAAGGAGGGTGCCGTTGGATTTCTGCGCCGAATCTCATCATATTCTGCCTCGCCGATATCTATAGGGTCGTGAATCTCATCCGGGGCGATGTGCTCGTGACGTACTGGAATCAGCACGTGGCCGTCAACTACATCCAGCAGTGGCCGGGCCATGTCAGCGGGCTTGGCCATGTCAGCGGGCTGGGGCATCTGAGGGGCTTGGTCCTGTCTTTGAAGATTATGGGCATCGGTCAGCCGGTCCTTACGCTGGATACGGCCTTTTATAATGCCGTGTGTGTTTGAAGATACAGCCATGATGTTTTTCAGTTCCTGCCTTATACTTTCGCAGTATTCAGCCTGAAAAGCTTGCTGATGGCAGATGTCCTCAATTTGACGAGCTTGTCTTCGCTGCTCTTCCTTTTGCTGGCGCTGCTCTTCCTTGACTTCCACCAGAAGCTGCATCACGCTGTCAAGGCTGGATTGAATGCCTGACAAGCTTGGTGTAGGGCCACGGCTTTTTGCAATGGAAGCAAGAGGTGTTTCGTCTTCTTCACTGTCAGATGACGGATAATACGTCTTCTGCCTTTTTGCTGAAAATAAAATAAAAAGAAAATCAGATAAAAACATGGACAAACTTTTTGTTTACTTTAATCGCGCCTACAGTTCGGCGATGTTGTCGTCGGTCCCCTTTTCAACTCTTAAACATTGATGCACATAGTCCTTACTTTCACAGTAGTTTTTACGAATTAATTTAAACAAGTGTAAAACTCTCTGCTAACTCTCTGAATCCTGCATCGCCCGAGTTTGCTGACGAAATGTTTAGTATTCAAGATTTTTGCAGTAAAACTAAAATCGTTGTTCAATTTTCAAAAGATACTCAAGGCTTATATTTAAGTACAATTCTTGTCCTGTTCAGTATTGTCCTTGAATACTTTTGAATAAAACAACGCATATTAATGATTTACTCAATTTGTAATTATTAGCTGTTCCGACATAGCAGTCGGAACAGGTTTTGTTTTTCTTCGGATTATTATTTTTATTATTATTATTATTATTATTATTATTATTATTATTATTATTATTATTATTATACATTTGTTTCTGTCTCAAAATCCCATAGCATTTGTACACGTTTTTGTTCGTCCCTAATCTTAGAATGTGTAAGTATGACAAACTCAAATCCTATACTAAATTGAAGCTTAGGACATGAAGTTATCATAAAATAAATTTGGTTGAAATTTTTAATTAATTAGACGAGTTATAATGACGTGAATATTTAATTAGGCAATCTTGAAACTACCATATCTCAAGAAGTATACATCCGATCCTCAAACTTTTTTCAGTGATAGACTTGTCCTATATTGTAGATGTGATTTCTGGTCTAACATTTACCGTCACGTCATCATGACATCATTTATAATGCGGGTTTTAATCTATGTACAAAAGGCATGGCTCAAAAAGTGTCCAGATTTGGAAAGTTTTTAACACAATATTTTCTAAATAAGTTAATTGTTAGTTTCCTAAATTACATAAGATGTTTTGGAAAGTTAAACGCTTATTATAAGAGATGTTCCAGGTCATTAAAAACTAATAAAAGTACAATATCCAGGATAATTTAACGATTAAGTGACAAATCGGACACCATGGCTAGCTGTTTTGATTGCGCAATCACAGCAATGCATTGGAGATTTCCTTGATATTTGAATCGTAACCGAGAGAGTACCTATAGTTAGTGTATAGCCCATTCTTTATGTGTACGAACGATACATGCAACGTGCGTTTTGATAGGGTTTTCTTTAAAAGGCATGGGACGGTCATAAGTTACATACCATCTTGTAGCTTATAAAATTTGTTAGTATGAAAAACACATTTTTTTCGTCGTGACGTCATTAGGGATGACCGTTATCGTCGCGTGAATATTTAATTAGTCAAGTTTGTGTCCGTCATATCTCAAAAAGTATACGTCCGATCCTCAAACTTTTTCAGTTATAGACTTGTCCTATATTGTAGATGTGATTTCTGGTCTAACATTTACCGTCACGTCATTATGACATCATTTTAACGGGGCTTTTAATCTATGTACAAAAGGCATAGGTTTTAAAAGTGTCCAGATTTGGACATTTTTGAACACATTTTTCAAACTAAATGCAATTTTGGGTTCCCTATTTAGCTCAAATCAATTTGAAAACAGAGAGAACAATACAAGTCATTTCAGACTGACATTAATCTTGGTGCAGTGTCTTTCTTCAGTAATTAACTGTTAATTGGTAACTCAGTCAACACCATAGCTGTTAGTGCGTATGTACTGCACTAGATCGAAATTTCCCGCTACTGGAATGTAACCATGTAGGCTTAGAAACCTTCATGGGCGTAATGGTGGCAATGATCACTTAGCTTTGCTGGTGCTTCTTTTGGCCTCACTATCTAGCTTAAGAAACTAATTACTCACGTGACTGTCGTGTGAATATCTAATAAGCAATTTTTCATATCGCTATATCTGAAGAAGGGCACAACCGATTTTCAAACTTGTTTCGGTCATATAGTCATTGGGCATTAAAGATGAGCTTAGAGTTGACGTGACCTCGGGTTGACCTTAACATCCGGGTAAACCGGAAGTTGAACCATGATTTAAGAAGTACACAGCCAATTTTAATTTTTCAATTATATAGTCCTTGAAAATTCAACATTACCCTCGGGATACCGTGACCGCATGTTGGTCTTAAATTTAGGGTCAACCGGAAGCTTGACGATATCTCAAGAACTACAAATCAAGTACCTTAAGAAACAATAATCGGAACAGCTTTGTGATTGTTGATTACAATCACATTATATCTAGTTATTAAATAATACTTTTAGATCTACTTACACGTTGATGAATTCATGATACTGCCTGGGGGACTCAAATTGAAGCCTGGAAACAACTCCTTGTATCTTTCGAAAATTCTGATGACGTGAAATGACTGTATGAGTTGTTCGAAAGAGGTTGCGCTTGCAAATGGAAGGGAATGCAATTTCAATTCAGGACGCTTCGATGCTTCAGGGAGAATTTGGAAGCTTTTTTCCAGCACTCAAGAAATCAAACGTCCCGCTTTCAAAGAGGGTGAGATGCGTTGGTTGGGGTGGCGGTCTCTACGGGAACTTATAAAGGGGCATTGAGGCTGTGGGATCCCACCGCGTCAAATAGCCCGCTTCGTAGCTGGGGGGACTTTTCCATTGCCGGGGAAGAATGGGGGAAACCATGGGAAACATACCGGGGAAAAGAAAAAGAAAACAGCATTTGGGCTTGCGTGATGCCATTTTGGAAGCTGACATCAAACTCATCAGACGTTCTTCTACAAAAACTCAACTTCATTTTTAACCGAGTATCTTTAAACACAAATATGAATAGTTTCAGCCACGATTCTGTAGATTCTTGGATGGATCCTTCACTGGATAGTGACTCCAATGATTCATGGCTTTTCGGTGGGAATGAGCCTGAGAACGACTTTGTTTACGAACCCGGAAAGGTGTGTATGAAAAACAAAGTAAAAATCGAAACTTTCAAAATGTCCGCTTTGATAAAATATTGTTTGATCCCCAAATAGTCGACACAATTCAATAGTTTGGGAAAATTCTCGACGGAAAAGTTTGGATTATATTTTAAAATAATAAAAGTGTAGAATTCAATCGCAATGTTATACTTTTTTCACAGGATTTTTCCGTTTTGAAAAACAAATAATAAAAATTCTGCCGTTAATTTTGAAAAGATTTGTTGTTATTATTATTTTGCTGACGATTTTTTTAACATATTTTCTGTGCTATGTGTTTTAATGTATGTGTGTGTGTGTGTGTGTGCTTACACCAATACAATTTGAAGGAGCAATACAGAACTGATTTTTTGCTATACAAAACAGTTGCTGGCAGTGTAAGCACTTTTTGTAATCCACCCGATACATAAACTGACAAACCTGAGCGATAAACTCCATGCGGGAAAATACTTTTATTTATTTCTCATCAAATATGACATTTCAGACACAAATATTTCAGACGATTTTCTTTCTTACCAATTCTGTAATGTTCCTTTAAATGCAAACACATCCAGAAATTTTATAAAATTAAATATATAAATTTTAATATTCTGTCTTTCCCTCCTTTATACTCTTATAGGCCCCGTCACCAATTCGAAAAGGTAGTGACTACAGGAGAAAGGGTACCTGCCCCAAGAAAGGAGCTGGACGTCCAGCACTTCACGAGATTTTTCCTCAACTTGTCGAGACTGCAACTGATTTCGTAGCACAGCAAAGCTACGCAGCAGATTCAAGACGGCGGTGCAGTGTTGGAAGAGCCTGTGGAACTTCTATTCCTTCTTTGAAGAGGCACCTTGAGGCTCAAATACCTGAACTATCAATCGGCAAATCAGCTTGCGCCAGGTTGATGGTCCCTCCGAATAAAACCAGACGAGCGAGCATTGCCTACAAAGGACTGGTTGAGGCAAAGGTCCCAGCCAAGAAAAACGACGAGCGAGCATTCCATGCGGACTCACACTACTGCAGCTGTCGAGTGAAATACCGAATGGAGTTTGCGGCAGAGTATCACCACGAAGTCGCAATTCTTTCATGTGACTGCATGAATAAGATTCATGTTGGCGGCATGGCTGTCAGTCGATACCACCAAGTCGGGAAATTTCACATGCTGAACGACTCACCTAATTATCCCGATCATGATTTCCCTCAAGGTTCAGGCTATCTGATCACCCCATGTGGTTACATGGAACTGACCAGAAAGGATGACGCCCCAAAGAGTGTGAAAGATGAACTTGGTCGTCCCCATCTCTTCACCCCCAGAACTGGACCCATCTACGTGGTCAACAGGTCACAAAAGTTCCACAAGATGACCATCCAAGAACATGTGAACGACCTTCTTCCGATTTTAGGAGAATCAACAAGAAAAGGGAAAACGGGAGCTGTACTAATTGTTGATGGGGGCCCGGATTGGAACGACGCATCATGGACAGTTCTGATATATCTCTCCAGACTTCTTCGGCGAATCGACCTAGATTTTCTGTGTCTGACGAAGTACGCCCCAAAAAATTCCGCCCTAAACCCAATTGAGCATGGTTGGTCTCCACTCAGCAAAATGCTTTCTTCAGTGCGTCTTCCAAGTACGTTGCCTGGGGAAAATCGGCCTCCATCTGCCCAGTCCAAACTGACACCATCAGAAAGAGAGAGAAAGGAAGCAGAGGTGTTCGACAATGCCATGAAGATGATCAATGCGTTTTGGAATGGCCGGGAGTTTGATGGTTTCCTCATTTCATCGGATCATCAAGCCTGCTCCCAACAGTCATCTCCGTTCAATGACTACGACACTGTACATGACATTATTTCCTCAGGATCTAAGGCAAGGATCACCGCAAATCATGACTTGCACCAAGAACTGAAGTTTGCCGTCAACCACACCTTCAAAAATCCAAGAGAACTTTGCATCGTGAAATGTCAGAAAAAGACATGCCTTCACTGTTCGACACACCCAGTACGTGCAGTGGAATCAACCCGGGTCATCCGCAACAGCCAGGGTTTACTTTTAACACCTGCAACCTCGCCCGCTCATCCCGGACACTTCATGACGTACATGGAGAGGTCCAAGAATGCCAAAGGGGACGACTGTACCATGCCTTCTTTTTTGACCAAGGAATTGGGCAGATGCACCTTCTGTCGCTGCTATGTTTTCTCTTCGAAGGAAGACAGAAAGAGACATTACAATATCATTCATCCAGATCAGCCTGTACATGAGAACTAAATCTGTATTATTATAATTCATTAATTTAATCAACTATGTATTTCGGCAAAAAAAAGAAACAAGTTTCCGGGTACATGCCATTTAAATTAGGGTCGGTAAATTTAGGATCCCCCTTTTTTCAGTATACTTTAAACTCACTAGGTACGCAGGAGATTTTTGCTGGAGAGTTTGGGGAATGAATTGTTGGGCATCGATAGTTTACCTTCATGGAGGTTAAAAATTGACGTCCCAGCCTTTCAAAACATGTTGATCATGATCAATAGAGGTGCTATTTGAGCGTTGGCAATGGTACCAGTCTATTAAATGGTAGTATTTGTACAACGCAGATGAGAGGTGGACACCAGACCGTTTATTGTTCGCTGGTATCCCGCCTTGGCTATGGGCTATCTCGCATTACTTACTAAGGTACGGTGTGACAACCAATGAAAATCAACATTCAACTTGTCATGTTGGCCGTTGCGACCGAAACTTGGCTGCCAAGAACGGAGAGTTAAAGTCATATGCGTTCCTTTTTCAGTCATGAAAAATGTAAATTGTTTCATAAATTGACTTTCGAAATAAATTATTTAAATCAAAACAGTTTTAATTGCCCAAAATGTTGTATGTTTGTATGGTACATGTACCTGTAAATTATCAATAGTAAATAAATTTTGTTTGAATCACAACTGCCTATGGAAGAAAATTGTTATTTTGTTGTCGAGTTTGAAAAGAGTGATTTATTATTATTATTATTATTATTATTATTTATTTATTTTTTTTATTGGGGGGGGGGGTTGGCTTTAGTACGAATCTCCAGGTGTTGGACTTTTACTAAATATTTTGGGTTCAATTTCCCTCATATTTTGGGTTTGATTTCAGACGTAAATTGTAGTCGTCATCTGATATCATAACTAATTTTGTTTGGAGTTTTAAAATGCATGTGGGACTTTGGGGTCTTGCTTTCTAAATTTTAGGATCAAATAGTCCAGCATCCAACAACTGCATGTTCTTTCAAAACTGGCATTAATACAAGTTACAGACTTCGTTTCTCTCCCTTGTTGACAAATTTATACATAGCCAAAGAGTGTCGTTGTGGTCATACACAAGAAGTACGGAGCATCTTCCGTCCTTGAGACACGCCGTCAATCAGGCGCGGTTGACCGGCTAGTGCGGTCAAGCTCACGCTGAATTTTGAATCTCCGAGTGTTGGACTTTTACTAAATACTTTGGGTTCAATTTCTCTTATATTGGGGTTTGATTTCACCCAAGATATTGAAAATTACAGCAACAACTCAGAACAGTCCATCTTTGGTTGGTTTGGCAGATCAGGTGTCGATTTAGATTAGTCTGCGTTCTCTAGATTTCTCCAAATCTAAAACAAGAATGAACCTTGGGAACCAGACGAAAACAACAAGTACAGTGCCTACTTTAGTTCACCAACACAGTTTACTTAGCACCATGGACCTGTAAACTGTAGTGTACAAGCACAGCATGCGTGGCATGTACTCAGTAGTTTTTACTTTTATTGGTGGTTTGTGGACTCATCGTACTTTTTGTCATGTCTGCGTGTTTGAATACGTGGCCGTTTGTGGAACCTTTCTGAAGCAACGGACTTGGTATGTCTAAAAGCTACACGATCTACTCTTATTTGCAGAACGCAATGGGTGTTTTTTTGTTGTTTTTTGTGTCGCATTATTTTTTAAAAGGTGGCACATTATGGAACACCATATTAGAGACCATTTGTTAAATGCAGAGGGCAAACATAGCTGGGTCCAGGATTTATTCTTGGAATTATAAATCCAGATATACGGAGAAAAGACAATTCTTATCCTCCGTGGTCCTGTGCTGTGTAACTGTAAGTCCAACATTATTTTTAATTCCAAGTCCGATTCATTTCTGCACCAAAGAATTTCAGAGCGAAGTGGTAAAAAAGTATTTTTAAATTTATATTAAAACATTTCACATCAAAGCGTTCCTTACATTTGTTTTGCAGTCATAACTTATAAAACCCAATAGCACTCTAGCTTAGCTGTTGCAAGTTTTTAAGCTGGCCCATCCTAACTAATCCGGGCACAAAAGGCCTTTGTCCAAATGATCCAGGATTAAATATCGCCCATCTGTCCCTTTGTGTACCAAAAGCTGTGCAGCAGGCGCCTGGTGATCATGAATATGCCTGTGACGTAGCCTGGCTGTGTGCATTGACCTGTTGATAATGATGCTCATTACAACTCTGTCAAGAACCGAAAGGTTCTTAGCGGCTCTCGGGGGGTTAAATAAAGACGTGCTCCCTTATACCTAAAACGTACATGTAGTTCGGCCACGTGTTCGTGTGGCAGATGGGACAACTTTTCGTTCACGGCTTTTCTGTAAATAACATTGTTATTATTTGTTCAGGGTTTCTTGTAAGCTACACCATCAATGTCAAAGCACAATGAAAGAAGAGGAGGAGCTCCTTAAGCAAAGTAGAGTGATTAGTTGGGCCAATATACATCACGGCGTAAAGCAATTCCAACAGTATTCAACTTTTACTATAACAAATTAATAGTACTTATAGACCTACATGTTTAATGATGTATTATGTGTAAATTTTTACACAAAACATACAAGGAAATATTTGATAAATGTTGTGTTACTTACGTCTTTGTTGCTCGTTAAGTGGCGGCACTGGAATCGTTATCACATGGTGATCATCGACGTTTGCGCAAATTTCATGGCCTCGATAGCCGGGAAATTTCACAACTACAACACCATCACATCTTTTCTCCGCTACTTTTCCGTCACACCACCTCCCCAGCTCATCTATAGCTTGTACGCGGCTGCCAACATCGAATTTTCCCGTCATTTTCTCTTAAAAGTTAGCAATGCATGATAGGTTTGTTGAAGCAAAGTCTAAAATGAAACACAACGGAGCTCAAATCAAAGGGAAATGACGCGAACCATCAAGATCCAAAACATGGCCAGCGGAAGCATTCTTGACTTATCGCTGACTGGGAAAACAGTGCACATCCGACCATGATCCGACTATGGATATAAAATGCACCTTCTGACGTTCGAGGGCCAGTGCAGCGGTTTAAAAACGATTTATTTTTCACTCTTAGGATTCTTTCCCGATGTTTTTTTGTTCATAATATAAGTTGAAAGAACAAAATTTCGCGTAAACGTAAGGTTTATCAAGGTTAGGACAGTCCTATTTTAACCGGCAGCACGACTTTATCTATACACAATATTTGTCCACACGCACGGCAGCTAGCCGTCGGAAAGAAAATCTACACAAACATTTAACCATTCTCTGTCATTCCTTGATGGATTTTTACCATTCAAAAAAGAAAACCAAAGAACGTTTTACAATTCTAATTATTTTAAATATAATATCACTAAATATTCTAGTGTTCAATTGAAATAAATTCACATGCATTCCTTCAGGCAGGATGGCTTTCACACCTTTGTGAAACACTTATCGGATTAGTGGTGATAACAATCTTAATCCCCCCAACTCCCCGTTGGTTTTCTGTTTTAGTATCCTCCAAAAGTATGCGTCCCGACCCGACCAGATACAAGGTTTGGTCGGGTCGGGTTTTAGAGGGCTAGACACGTAATGCTTGCCCTAGATATTTCTAGTTCTAGCGCCCTCTTTTGGGGCTCCTATAGTAAAATTATCAATCCACTACGATCGTTGATCGACCCATCTACTATTTTTCTATTTTGCCAGATTTCCAATAACCTGTATACCCCCGCAAGGTCCCTTCCCGCCTTCCGTTCACGTAGTACACATTCCACTGACGGACCCTGGATTGTCCGAGGGTCAGCGCTATCACCGGCTTGCATATCCAGTGAAAGTCTTGCATAATACAACACCAAATGACCACCGGTGACTGGCTGCTGTGCCGCTAACCCTGTTCCGTGTGCCCGGATCCCATGAACAACCACTGCTTCCAACCCCACAGCTTAGCGTCCCAAGTGAGAGCTTAACTCTTGCACAAGCCCCTTCATTCATAAGCAGTCACTCTTTCTACTTGGTGCCATACTCAGTCCTTATATTGAACAAGGTCATGTTGTATAACCTGCTTTTGCACACGTCCCTACCCTGGGGTGCGGAAGCCAAAGTTCCCATTGGCTAAGACCCCAATCTTGGCTAATGTTTTATTCATTTAATGTCTATATAAGCCCAAAGCCGTTACCAGTTGAGGGAGAGCTGCCTGACCCGAAGGTTTGCTTCTGTTGTCTCTCCAATCCGATATACCCCTGCGCTATCTGCAGGAAGAGCATATACCTCTTATGCTTGGGATAGCATTGCCGTGTGGGTATCTGTCTCTCGTTGAAGCACATGGTTCTGTCTCGTACGCTACATTCAATGGTGCAGTCTCGTTGGCCATTTGATACCCTACCATTGATAGCTCTGGCCCACCAGGCTTAACCCGTGGAACGTGGTGTGGCAACCCCTTCCCTCCCGTCGTGTTCATGAACCCCCCGGTGTAGCTGTGCCTTGCCCTCCCTACATAGTGGATGGACCACCTACCTTCCCTATGCTTGTATACCAAGATAGCGTACGAGATAAGCCACATTCCTTGGCGCTACCACATAAGACAAAAGGCCCCTTCCAGCTCAGTGTAGTAATTTTATTGTTATAGTGGTGTAAACCCTCCATGTGCAAACCACCCCAACTAACGTACATGTGTATCTGACCTGTCATTTCTGTAATAATTTATGGAGAGAATGAGAACAATAAACCAGCCTATGTATTGGATTGTCCAACCAAAGTCGGAGTCCCCATAACTGAACATTATTTTACTGTTATTCCCCGTGTGAAATGACAACCCCCACCTACCCGTTTATGCAGGGAATGCAACAATATGTAGAGACCCGTACGGCAGAGATGCCAACCTCTGTCTCCAAAAAATAGTACTCCAAAGAACAAAAAATAGTATTTTCAAGACAAAAATAGTATTTTTTGAAAACGGCAATTTAAACTTAAAAAAAAAAAAAAGACTTACGCCAATATCAACGCCAAAAATCCATCCCGCACAAAACTTTCATCTGATTGAGGTCACATTCAAGTTAAAAAAAAGCCCTACATTATACAGTCTTTTAATCACATTGTTCATATCTGGTGCAACAAAAGTTTGTTGTCTATTGCCTATTGTAGGTTCTGGCTGCCTGCTTGCATTTTACCAAAAGTTGGTCGTCCAGGGTCATTTTATGACAAACTACTTTTTTTGCTTGGCTGTACATTTTTTGAGTGAGAAAGTCGGAGAGAGTCTGTGTGGATAAGTTGGGTCTGAAGTCTGTTGCATTTTTTCTCACAAGGCTGAAAAGACGTTCATCCTCGGCATTGCTGTGTGCAAGAGACAGGATCATTACCATGATCTTGGAGAGGTACAAGTATTTCTCCTTGCCAGTTGTTTTGTCTTTGATACCAGATATCTCCATCCACACTGTATCAACTCTTTGGTCTAGCACTACAGATTCAAGTGGATCTACCTGAAACTGACCAAACTCTTCTTCCAGTGCATCCATCTTGTCTTCCATATAGTGAAACCTCTTCACAAAGTGGGCTACTGAGCTAAACTTCGTGGACAATCTCCTACTTGGATCTGCCACACATGCATTAAGAAGGACTTCATCCTTCAAGGGAAATGTCTGAATCACATAATTGCAGACGGTCACATAATAATTTCTCACGGAAGTGAAGAATTCTGCCACTTCTATTGAAGAAAGTTGTCCTGATGCCAGAAACTCCCTCACTGACTGTCCAAGAATTAGTTCATCATCTAATTTCTGGTTATCAACAACTTTGTATTCACATTGCTCAAGACTAATGGCACTTGCTAGTACACAAGGCTTCACAAAGCGAACCATGACATCTCGTAGAAAGTTTTGCAATTTCTCATGCACAAGATGTATTTTAGGGGCCTCCTCTTGCAATTCTACATTAAGTCTATTGAACATCGGAATAGTGTTCAGGAGAAAGATGCAGTACATTTTGTACTTGTTATTCAGTTTGGCATATATCTCACCAGCTTTGCTTATAGTTTGCACTGCTTCCTTATTACTTTTATTACTGCAAGTAGTTTTGGCTGAGCTACATGTATGTGTCGCTGAAGTTGAGGATTTCTTCATTGAGCTGCTTGCAGTATTGCTGGTCAGACTTCTGGAAGTAGTTTTGGCTGAGCTATGTGTCGCTGAAGTTGAGGATTTCTTCATTGAGCTGCTTGCAGTATTGCTGGTCAGACTTCTGGAAGTAGTTTTGGCTGAGCTATGTGTCGCTGAAGTTGAGGATTTCTTCATTGAGCTGCTTGAAGTATTGCTGGTCAGACTTCTGGAAGGATTTTTGGCTGAGCTATGTGTCACTGAAGTTGAGGATTTCTTAATTGAGCTGCTTGTAGTATTGCTGGTCAGACTTCTGGAAGGATTTTTGGCTGAGCTTTTGGTCACTTTCAGTCTCTTTGCCTGACTAGGGCCACATGACTCACTACCTTTCCTTTTCTTTGTTCCTAATTCTGCTTCCCCCTTGAAGTACACTGGCAATGGAACCCACTGCTCCAATAATCTGCCCAGTGCGGTCCTACTAATTGCCGACCCCTGCCGACCCCTACCGACAACTCGTAAAAACCTACCGACAACTCATTCCATATGCACTCTAAGTCACTGGTTTAAGCTTTAAATGATAGATAATGTTGTCATGAATCCTAAAAACCTTATATGTACTTCTTTGATATCGGAGAAATAAGTATTTTCAATCACGGAATGTGATTTTCCGCGAAGCAGTAGTACCGTCCGCCATGTTGCTCGATTACACGTAGTGGACTAAACCATTTTTCAATGGGTAAAGCAAAAAATGTATGACAACAGAGGGCGCCCTTCTAAAATGGAGCTTTAATTGCAGAATATGGGAAGCTGTGTCTCTACTGTGTACTGTGGTATGTCCTAAGTAAAAGTAGGTATGGTAAAGAAGTTTTTAGGTATGAAAGAAGTTTTTGGGGGATAAAATGCAATGTATTTTCGACATGAAAATGAAAACCTTTTATTTTAATGTAAGTCTTTTGACAAGGTTGTAATTTTTTGGTAGGCCTATTCACATAACCTATTATTACTAAATTTACTAGGCAGTCTAGCAATAGCATGTCTAGTACTACTTTGTACTACTAGTACTACTAGGTACTTAAGTGCACCAATATGATCAAAACAAAGTGGAGGGGGGATGAATAAAAGAAAACAATAAATGAGTTTTATGTCGCTTTTCCATGGCTAGATAATATGCTATATATTTCCGTACACAATGTTTGGCCTAATGTAATATGTAGGTATAACTCCTTATTTATACTATGACTATGATGATTGACACTAATATGCAAGTACTGTTAATTTATTCCATTTTAATTAGGTGAATTTCACTTCAGATTGACAATCTATCCGAATGTTGTTTGAGTGCCAGAAGGCAGACTAAATGCAATTGAAGGTATGTATTTATTTCCTATTGACAGTGATCTGGTATAGCAAGACAAGCACCCAATAATGGAGTTCAAAGAGTCTCCTTACTGTCATCACACATTTCAGGTAATTATGAATATTATATTGAATCATCAAGCTACAAATTAATAATCACACGGTAACAGTACACATATTCATGTTGTAACCTTTAGCACAACTGGCAGTTTTATTGTTCAGCACAACTGAAATCAGCAAATAATTCAACGAATTATTTCAAAAATTCCTTGACAACAACTATGTCATAGAAGCTAAAAATCCGTATTATACCAATATTCTGAAATTATATCAGCAACAGTTGAAACATTAAAATTGAAATCAGCAAATTAATAACAAAGCGTATTATACCAGTATTCTGAAATTATATCAGCAATAGTTGAAACATTAAAATTGAAATCAGCAAATTAATAACAAAGCGTATTATACCAGTATTCTGAAATTATATCAGCAATTGTTTCTAATTAAATGTTATTGTTTTGGCTTTCCTTATGCGTTTTTTCTGCCCTGGCTTCTTTGCAGTTGTTGGTGTTTTTGGAATTGTAAGCTTACCGTCAGAAGAAAATATAAATGAAGAACTGTTTTGTTTCCAGGACAGGAATTTGTTAAAATGATGTTTTTTCTCAATTTCAGTTTTTGTTGCCCAAACTTGTGGTTGAACCCTAAACCTATTTGAAACCCATGGTGCAAGACTTTAATTTCCTTGGCCGTATAAAGCGCGGTGCATATCTAAATATTGCACTCTAACTATGTTGTGCAAGTTGTTTATTAAATCCGGCAATTTTGATGGTTGCCAATCAGCATCAAGTTTCATTAAATGATTTATTGCTTCGCAAGCATTATTTTTCCACATTAAGGGGATAGAATTGTTTTCCAAGCGTGGTTGAACTACATATTTCCTTAACAAAGGTACCAACTTACTGTTGAAATATTCACAAAACTCAGGAAGCTGTGCTAAAAACTGTTGATTTAAATTTACAATCTCAACTTCAAAGTCAACAATGTCATTTACATAGAGAGGACCATTCTTACCAAATATCTTGTTTATCACCCATGTTTTTACTTTTTCTTCAGCCCCAACTTTGTCCCTTATAAACCTACCAACATTTTCCTGTAGGTGTCTTGTACATAAAAGGAATGTTGCCCCATGAAAACATTTTTCGATTGCTTTTGTGAGTGCCCTTTCCTCATCTGACCCTATTACTAAATTGCCAAAATCTGTATGCATATTTGAAACTTTTAACTCTAACAAACCTTGAATATGGGAAAAAAATCGATGATATGTGTTGAAACTCCCATCCCAATGTAAATAAATCGGGCCAAGAATAATGGGTGATGTCTGGTTGGATGTTCTGATTAGATTACGATGTTGAAAAACAAATGAAGTTACATAACAAGCACCCAAATTAAAAGTCCGGTCTACTCCCAAAATACTTGTAGACGAATTATTTGAACAAATATTTACAAGATCCTTAACCTGCTCATCAGTATATAAAATGATTCCAGGGGGTTTACCTTTTGTTTGTATTATCTCTTGTATGAAAGGGCTGTCGTGGATCATGTTTAAAATGGTTTGTATATCATCTGCAGTGTTATTCCTCCTCTGACCAGGTCTCCCTAAACTCTTCTCATTGTATTTCATATTTTGACATTGTTTGACATCCCTAGGTGCATTTTGTTTGTCATTACATGTAAGTAGTAAATTGGCATATACTTTTCGTGGTTGGTTGTCCCTAACTCCCTTTTTAATTTCATCCCTAACTGTATGACTTGATCGAACATATTCACAATTATTTACCTTTCGATTTCCATGGCAACAATTTCCCTTGGGGAATTTACCAAGGTATTCAACAACAGCATAGTTCAGTTTTGAAACATCTTGATTTGGTAAACTTTCGAACCAAGTGATCCTTTTTTTGTAACCTGCACCCCGCTTCAATGATGCATAAAATCTAACCATGGATATAATTTCATCTCTTTTGTTTTCTGCACATTTCTTTTTCATACACTCAATGTGCCCATTAACAAGTACCAAATCAGTGCGTTTAGTAGATGATAGCTTACTGGCCCAAACACCACAGTCATCAGTGAAATCGCTATGTTTGCCAGATTTTCTTTTTTCAATGTTCGCACTGTTATCCATAACAAAATATATGTTTTCCTTTTTTCCGGGTGGAATTGTTCTAAATTGGGGATTCTCTGAACATACCAATCTGTACAAATCATCGGGCTTAAGAAACCTACCACTTAACTTTTTGAATTGTGGTGTTGGTGAATTTGCCTGATTGTCATCATAAGAAAATAAACGTTGTCTTACATTTCTTGAATCGTTGTGTTCTCCCTTCCTTTTCTGTCCTGCTGCTCTTCGACTGGATGCAGCTCCCTTGGAGGATGAAATGGGTGAAGGGGGGTTGACCTCCCCAGGTGAGTCATGCACACTAACAGTTTCTATTGGAGGAGAGGGTCTCCCTTGACGAAGACTGGAAGCAGCTCCCTTGAAGGATGGAATGGGTGAAGGGGGGTTGACTTCCCCGGGTGAGTCATGCACACTAACAGTTTCTATTGGAGGAGAGGGTCTCCCTTGACGAAGACTGGAAGCAGCTCCCTTGAAGGATGGAATGGGTGAAGGGGGGTTGACTTCCCCAGGTGAGTCATGCACACTAACAGTTTCTATTGGAGGAGAGGGTCTCCCATGACGAAGACTGGAAGCAGCTCCCTTGAAGGGGGTTGATGATGCCACGATTTGAGCAAATGTCTTGCTCATGTTGACGTTGCGTAGCAGAGGGACAAAGTGGTTCGGTGTCCAGGTACCCATGAAGGAGTCTGCAGTTGAAGTCCACATTATGTAAACCGGGGTTTTTGAACGCATGATTGTTGGAGTGAAAGTTGTATTCAAGATACGAACACACATATCCGTAAGGCCATTGACAGGGGGGTACACTGATATAATTGGCGCCCCGATAACTGATGCTACCGCTTGAATGGTCCAAGCAGAAGAATATCCACCATTGGTAGCACAGCTAAAACATGCTTCCTTGTATGATGGACTTACAGTGCCAAGTCCAGAGTTGCGGTGCATACTCAGATAGAGATCTTTATTGTTCACCATCTCAATGCAGGTTCGAAGTCTTAGCTCTGAAGATAGTGCCTCGTCTCCTTTAATGGCAGTGGATATCGAGTTGAATAGACAGTTCCCGTTACCAGTAGCCCGTACAGGAGTGCGATCAGTCAAACCACCAGATGACTGTAACAGTTTAATTGAGGAAAGGTCGGGGGTCATGCTAGAGTTCATGAAGACTTTCGAGGCAACACCCGTGAGGTATGGTGCCTCCCGCATAAGTATACTCTCACGATCACCTGCATCTTTTAGAGCTTTGAAAGTTGTTAAGTTCTTGCTCAGCCGTTGAATAGCAAGTTTGGGGTTGAAGGGGTGCAGTGACAGACTGCATCCACGGCAAGTGTAGTCAAGGGTCATATCACCCAAACTTGTAAACTGCTTGTAAGTTAAGTGCTCACAGCGATGGTGAAACCATGAGATGCAAGTTGAGCACTGAATGACATTTGAACGGCACTCCTTACCACATGAACCACAAGGCCACTTGCGGCTACGTACCCTCTCCTTCGTTTGAAAAATAGAAGCCATAACAGTTTCCTAAAAATGAAACAGAAGAATATATAGGTTATCAATCTATATTTTACAAATATTTACAATTCACACTTATGCCTCTTATTTACCTATAGCAAAAGCAAATAAATAGCATATTATAATTAGCAAACAAGTAAAAACAAGTTTTAAATGAAAAAAAAAGCAAATAATAATAAGATATTATAAATATCACAAGTAAAAAGTAAATAAGTAATAAATTATTACAAATAACATGAGTAAAAAGTATATTAGCAAGCTAGTAAATAAATAAGTACACTAGTAAATAGGTAAGTAAATAGATAAGTACATAAATATTTGTAAACTAAGTATTGACTAATAGGGGTTCACCAGTAGACCTACAGTTAGATCACATGTAGTTTTAAATGGAAAAAATAAATAATCAAATACACATAGGACAAAAAAACTTCATACTTTCAATACTTTCCTTTCAGACTATATAAAATTTAGACGTAGCAAACATATTGCAATAATTAGGAAAAAGTCCTAAATCCAAGAGAGCAAAAGGAAATGGGGATTAAATATCCGAAGTGATTGGCTGTTTTGTGTTGTATATTTGGTTTGATTATAACTACTTTGCTATATACAGTAGATTGTTCTTGCAATGCCTCAAATCCTATGCTTTGTTATGTTTTTATTCATAATTAAGTTTTGTTATTGTAACACATACCTTGAGTTTTCGGCAGAAAATGGAAATAGGTTACCAGCAAACGAATGATGTTTCCTTGGCGAAAGATGAAGATCGTTGGAGAAAGTTTGGTCACTCTGAATTTCGGAACTGCAAGCAGTATGAATCTCCAGCTAAAATGCAGCCCTTTTAAAGGAGTTTGTTCCTTTGATTGCACCCGGCAGCGCCCAACGCCACGTTTTAGGATGCCTATTTAAAATCAGTGGTTTTTATTCAAGTCAACTCTATGAGTGCTCAAAGCTGCCGCAATTGCGCCAATTCTTTTGTAACAATGAATGGCAGGAGACCTACATGATCAGAGCTGCCACTCTTTACATCTTGCAATTGGGGTGATTTTGTACAACTGAAGATAGTGGGGAAACAGTTTTAACAGATTTTCAAGTTTATTAATTTGGACATTGAAATACGATATATGAGATATGAGATATGAGATATGTACCAAAACGAAATACTAAGAAAACGAACGATAACAAATTCCCTATGAGCGAAAACATTTGAAAATTGACCGGGAAAATAGTTAAACCTACGATATCTCGGTGACCGGTGAAGTGAACTTGCACCCAAAAACAAGCTTATTAATTTGTCAATTTAACCAGGGTGGTATAGATTAAACATGCATTAACCATAAAATTGGTTTAGACTTTAAAAGAAATCGTTAAATTAATCAACACCTTTGATATAATTGACCAATAAGATTGAAACATTTTTCAACACCATCAAAGTCAAAATGTCTGTGCGGCGAATCATAGCATTAGTCTTCTTTGGTTGATTGGCGCTGGCCGAACCATAAAGCAAGGACAGCCGAATGCATCCACCATTATATTTCACATATTGATTTCGGTGAATCAAAAAAACTTCTCCTCTTTATAGTGCAGCTGAATTGTCACCCATGAGCGTCAGTCACGCGGTGATGATGATGACGGGCAATACAACAATTGTGAAGTAATTAGCACAACAATGCATGTAACTGCCAGGCATTTTAAACAATATTGTCAAGCTGAAATGTTTTCGTGGGGTAGTTAAATTTGAGAACTGTCCAAGTGCCCCCATGAGGACCTAACCCCGGAAAACGGGTTACATTTTTTGACAAAGGTCCTTTCGTTGCTATAGCCTAATTGTTGGAATGAGTTTCTTAAAGCCATTAAAATGTACTTTTGGTAAAGGGTTTGTAAATGTAATCATTTTGTGCATACTTAATAAAAAGGCTACTCTGTCCTTCAGGAGATATGCAAGAGAATCAAGATATATGCAATAACACTAACCTGTGAAAGTTTCAGCTCATTTTGGGTTTTTTTTTATTTTACGATTAAAAAGCACAAGTGTATTCTGCAATTGTGTACTCATTCTAATGGCCGAGTTTTGATATCGCGAGATCAAGACTATATTTGTTCAAATTGAACATACAATTTTATGTTTTCCGAAATTACCAATAAATTAACAAGGACAATACTTATGAAGATTGGTACATTTCTCTGTCACTTTCTTAAATAAGTTGATGTCCGTTGTTAATAATTTTTGGTTTGTCATTATCCCACTGTCACGTTCATATCGGACAAGGGCAAGCATTGTTTTAGTTAGCTTTCCCGTCAAGTGTTGAATTTGTATATTGGGGTGGTATGTAAGGGTTACATATTTCACAAATGAACAAAGACAAATACCGCAAATATCTTTACTAAAAAAGTGCCGGAGAACAGTTAGTAAATAGTTTCGACATTTCATATTGTAGTTCGTTGAAAAAGTACTAACGCCCTCCTGTGGTCGTTATCTTAAAAATACCAATATGGGCCGTTTGAAATTGGTTCGTTCGGCCAGCCCGGGGGGTCCATGTGCCAGCCCGGCACGGCTTCGTGTAACCCGAAACGGGGTCACGAACTCTCCACTGTGGCTTGGCAGGTCCCATAACATTATGATAATATATGCAGCAGAGCCGACTAACCGCAAGCGGACGTGATGGACGTGACACACATCATGTACATTGTACATGTACATTGTACTGTGTTCTAGGTACCACTATGTACTTGTACATGTACATGTACAGTACGTATGCGTGTACTGTGGTGAAATTGTGAACTGAGAGTATCTAGGCCAATTTGGTCGCTCGGTAGCTTTTGTAATCGAAATGGACATGTAATAAACAACGCAGTGTCATGTATAGTAGGCCTACACATTGTGCTCACTGATGGTATCACCGAGGAAATCCAAGCTCAATCAAATCATTTGCTATGTACTGTTTGGTAATAATCTTTGCCCATGCCCGACTTGTTATCATGAAGCAATAAATCAGTTTATTGCTCCGTGCTAATATTTACAAGAATCATGTTGACTCCTTTTTGAATATGTTTCAAACCGAAAACAAACTTGACCCCCCCCCCCCCAAATAAATAATCTATGGCTACGGGACGTAGCCCGTCGACCGGAGTAGTTACCGGTACAAACGAAAATAGTAATCAACCCATCATGCGTACATCTGGCATGTTCCCCAGATGGAAGGATTTATGGCCCTTTTCGAATCCACGGCTTTGGCTTTGGATTCGGCTTCAGGGTCCGTCCTCCCGTCTGAAGCTGGCCCTGAGCGCGTTCGCAAAGCACGCGCAATTGTCATAACAACCGCGGGGCCAAGCTAGCCTGAGCCGAATCCGGAGCCGAAGCCGTGGTTTCGAAAAGGGCCTACGACCCCAGAGAAACACCTCGAAATAATTGCCCAAATGAAGGGTTCATTCACGGAAGTTCAGTACCAGTCTTGTGTGAATGGTTTATATCATGAGTTTAATTCCTACCTCCATGGTTATATACATGTAAACTGAGAAAGTCCCATAACTACTATGTCCAGGTTATGGGACAGATGATGGGTTTAACTGGATCAAAATGGTGTGATTTCTTTGTGTGGAAAACAAATGACTTTCATGTAGAAGGAACATTCATTGATGATAGACTACATGTATTCATAACTGGCGCGTTTTGTTTCCAGTACTTGCTGCCAGCTTTGTGTGATAACAAGTTGTAATTACTTGAAGATGCATCTCCTGATTTTATACCGAATTGATGGTTAAAAAAGACTGAAACATAAAATAGCTCTTGTCCTTTAGTCAAACTTTTCTTTTTTTTCCCCCTCTAAACATTGTGGTTCTCGTTATCATTGAGTAATTCATTCTGGAGCTATTCATGGGCATTTCAGAGGACAATAATCTGAGCCACATACATTGTAAGTCCAAGGAGAGTGTTGTTTCTTTCACAAAAGTGCATGTGATTTTTGTTTGCGTTCCTGAAAACCATTATTTATAAAAGAAAACAAAACAAAATCAATATACGGGATTTTTTTTTTTTTTTTAAACACACTGTTTATTGACATAAAACGTACAATGAAGAACCACATACAGTAATTGCTTTTGAGTGTGCCACAGATCCTTCAAGAAACAATTAAGGAATCTAAAATGTCCACAGGGCTCGATAATTTACATGGTGCTACTGCAGAAACTAAGTCCTTTTTTTTAGTATTTTGGGGTGCAATGGCATAATTAGTTTATTTTATAATACATGCACATATTAGGTCAAAGTTTGTGCTGACCAGCACCTGTTTTAAATATGTAGGGGAAATGCCACAGAAAGCCATTTCTTGGAGAAGATACAGAGGTATGGTTCCTTCAGTCTATGCCTGCTGTCACTCGTAAGAGTCATGTCACATGATGCAATTTACAGGCAACTGATTCTAGGCTGTCTCCAATAATGATGCAAACGGCCTTTTTTACAGGATTACTTCATAAAATGATGTTCAATGGTTCATGCATAAATATAAAATTATACACTTGACTGTTAGACTTCTACACTGACTTAGAATAATGGCCCTTGAAAATTTGTTACATTACAACAGACTGTCCACATTTGATTAACCGTACCAGCAAGGGAAATTGGTACGAGGCCATCAAACAGATGAAATTTCTTTACGAAAAGCTCACTCTACATGCACATAGAGTCTTGCAATGGTCTGCGTCTATTCAGTTTCTTCTTTGGAAAATTGACCACTTTCAGCAGTAAGGAATGGTGGAATAACCAAGCTACATTCAACAGGACAAAGCAGGTACTCTGTTACAAATCCCTTATCTACAATTACCTCTTCTCCGGATTCAAGTAAATTCAATATACAAGACTGCTTAGTGATCTCTTTGTCTGAAATTCCACCAGCATAGAGGTTACTTACAAATGTAACAAGGCCTCCTGCTCCTGGTGATATTCCAATAAGGCATTTAAATGTTTGATGACGTTTGTAATGCGAAAAAAATTCTGAATTTAAATTCAAACTTGACTGTGCTGGCACAAATAGTTCAGTACAGTCTAAAATAACACAAGATTTTGAAAACTGTTTGAAGGCATCTGGAATAGCTCGGTCGCCCATCTCTCTTGTTGGCCACAAAGGAATACTCCCAAGCACAGCATACAGAAAGTTAGCCCAAGTAATACTAAATCTGCTGACTGTTGAACTAGATATGCCAAATTTATCTCCTAAGTCCTCATCGAATGAACCTTATTTGATCTTATTCAGGAAAAGAAAAAACTGGTCAATAAGTGGCAGTTCAGACCAAAAGCCAGCACGCATTGATGAACTTTCTCCTCTTTTTGAACACACCACTTGGCTCCATCGGGTCATCGTTGATGCATGAGGAAAAACAAAATTAAAAAATTCCATCAACAGTGTGTATGTTGGAAATGCCGTGTAAATCTATGCAGGATCTTTAGAATACCTTTCCGAAAAATGTCTTTCTGGACGGCATTGTTTATCAAGTTGCTTTCCAGTTGTTTAATTCGTTCCTGCGTGGCCTAAAAGTTTGTCTTCTACAGGGGATGTGATCCAGATAATCATGGTCCGGTAACTTGGTAATGCTTCTCCACACCACAGTCACTCTCCATGTTTCACAGCTTTTGCTGGACACCTGTTAATTGTAAAGAAATTTGTCAATATGACACATAATTTTGACAATTTTAATAATGAAACTTACCCGTACATTTATAGGATTTCAAGCTTTGCATTGTAGAGTAATGATAGCAAAGCTTTAAAAAAAAATGGATCAGGAGGGACTTCATGTTATATCTTCATTTTCCCAGGTTTAGTAGCAACCACCCACTAACCCTTTTTTAAGGGGTGGGGTGGGGTGGGGGAGAGGCCTTAAAAAGTTTTACAATGCCAAACATACAATTTAGCTAGTGCTTTCAGCACAATGAAGATTTCGAATGAACAGATGCTTTGCATAACTAAGTTGTAAGTCAACACATCCCTAGAAAGAGTTGATTGTGTTCAGTTGATATAAATAAAATACTTTCTCTCTGTTTCTTCTAAGTTGCCGCCTTTTTGGAGTTTCCACAGTCCAAGGAAAAATGCTTGGAGCATTTAAGAAGCCTTTTCCCAGTCATTGTGGTTTTTAAACTCATTTTCTTTAAAGTGAGTCGAACAAACATGTGTGCATCTTGTTATCTGAAATTCAAAACATCAAAAATAAAAACAAATTAAGAAAATCAGTAAAGCACCAAGAAAATCCCTGAAAGACCTTAGAATATTCAGAGTTAGATTTCTCCATTCATGTAACTTCTTAGGACATTATATAAAGACTATAACATAAGCAGTTTTGAGTTTGTCAGTTTAGTTCGTCCTTCGTCTATGCCCATACCATGGTTCAACAATCAAGATAAGAAGCAATTCAACATCATAAATTTACAAAATTGTCCAGTGAAATCAGGAAAACCCTCAGGGATTCCACCAGACTAATTAGTTGAGTCCTATAACTTATTTGTACAGGCTTTTTATTGTACACTCGACTCCATGAGCCACATGTTCGTGCAGTCTGACCTTACTTAGAACATAGAAGCGAGCAGACATGGAGTACACTTCCATCGTCGACGGTATGCGTGCACTAACGTCTGAACGTTACTCACTGTTTAGTAATACTTAGTAAATAAAATAGTACTTAGTAATAAGATAAGAGCGAGTTACAGCCTACTCTAGTTACGAAACGTACCTCCATGGTATGGTTTTAAATAAACATTTTTGACAATGAATGTCTGAGACTTACCTTGAAACTTCATCCAGGATCTGTGCGTATATTCCTAATCCATATCTTTCTCAGAGAGTTTTATTTTGGGAACATATGAAACGACAACTCATCCGTCAGGCACACAGCAATGTGACATGTTTATGAATTACGTCATTCGTGCAATAGAGATCAGCAGTCAGTGGTGGCCAAAGATTATACAGCGCCGTAGGCGCAAGATGGGGAACTGGGCCTTTATCTACTGTTGGAAAGTAAGTTCGCATTGGTGTTGACTCGCTGTCATTTTTCCAAGACGGCGATTCCGTGTAAGGGCGGTCGAACCAGGGGCGAACTGCCCATTCAGAGATCGATCGGCGAAAACGACCAATTAGGAATCAATTTACAAAGCAGTTAATCTTAGACACTTGAGGGCGTTAGTCAATTCAAAAGTTAGAAATCTGAGAAGCGTTACAGCCATAACGCTTCTCAGATTCAAATTTTTGGAGATAAAAAGTGATATATTTTTCCATAACCGCGGTACTTCTAAGTGAACGTTTCTCAATATCTATTATACTATCCAAAGCAGCTGTACTTCTTACCAAGTAAGTTTTTATTGCCATAAATTTTCAGAGTCATTACCAAACGTATGCAATGCCTTTAACTTGTTGCTCCTCTAAATGCATTTTAACATCATCTGGGATACAACTTTTGAAGTCCTCCAATAGCATGATTTGCCTTAACGTAGCAAAATCATTGCCTACATCACAAGAGTTACGCCATCTATCATAAAGAACTGCTTTATCACGTGAGAATTCAACATAATTCTCCTCTCTTTGCATTCTGGAATGTTTGCCGGTATGCTTCAGGTACCTGCTCATAAGCTTTGAGAATGGCAGACTTAACTTAAACCATAGTCTTTACTTTGTTCAACTGGGAGGGCTGAATACACTTCCTGCGCTTTACCAGTTGTAACACTTTGTAGTAATAATGTCCGCATATCTGATGGCCATTGAAGCCTATCTGCAACTTTCTCAAACTGACCAAAGTATTTATCAATTTCTTTGTCCTGAAAACATGGAGCTAAACAAATGTGTTTACTAGGATCAAATACCGTAAATGGGTTTGCGTTGCTTGTCTCGATTTAGCCAATTCTAACTCAGCCTCAACCTTTTTTCTTTGTTCAACCTGAATTTGAAGTTCAAGTTCTTGAAGTTTTATGGCGGACTCCTCTGAATAGTGACTACTACAGGTGGTTTGAGTTTCTAACATGCATTCATCCACAAAGAATTCCACCAAAACAGCCTTTATATCTGCCTTTTTTATGCTAGTTAGCACATGAACATTGTAATGTTTAGCCAAGTCAAATAATTCGGTAAGCTTCGAAGTGCTGAGTTTAGTCTCCGAAGGAGAAGCTTCAAAGCTAGCAACAAAATCATTAATATCAAATTTGCTTGCCATGATTTATGATTGATTACAAGTCTGTGAATTAATAACACACAATAGTATAAAATGTATTTCACTGATCTATCATTCGTCGTTTTTGATCACTTCTTTCAATTTATTTCCCGGACAAGCCCCCAATTCTGTTACGTGCTAAAAATGCACGACAGCGAAGTTTAATAAAAGGAAATAGAACAAATGGACTTAGCAAGTAAAAGCACAAAAGCAGTCAATGAAATACATTCAAAAATATTATTTAATATGTAAACCAGTAAACCAACCAACAACGAATACAATGAAGTAAAGCAGTTGTAAAGCCAATTTGGTTACAAAGCAATACGTTAATAAAGCATAGTTTAAGCAAAACATAGGAAAGAGATTAAGCAGGCTAATTAGTAATCGACCAAAATACAAATAAATAAATACCTTTAAGGAGGTTTGAAATCAGCAGCCGATTTCACGAAACTTTACGCAACTGCGTAAGTTCACTTGCGCAACATTTATTGCATAAGTTGTGCACCACCCACACAATAAATCTTGCGCTAAGTGAAATTACGCAGCTGCATAAAGTTTTGTGAAATCGGCTACAGGTCAATTCCCTGCCCAGTCAGTATCCTTGAGGGCACTGTGCAGTCGTCAGGCCCGGCATCTCCACCCCACTACCGCACCAGCCGCTCCAGTCACCAACCAGTCCAACCAAAGCCGGTCCAGCCAGTCTCTCCGTCCATCCACCAGGGGCCTTCAACTCTGGAGCCACGACAGTCCCTGGTAGTTGTAGGGGGACGATTAGCACGACTCTCTGTGTAGTCATCAGTGAGGGGTGGGGAAGACGCCAGGCCAACGCTGCACAATACGGCCGCACATCTTACATAGACACCTGCATGGACACTGACCGAGGGCAATACAAAAGGCAGCGAAGCCATTTAAAGGTTTACTTGAGTGCATCAAATAACATTCCTTAAATTCAAGAAATGTCTTGGGGTTTAACTTTGGAATCAAAGAATGCACTTTTTACCATTGTACCGTAACAACGGGGAGTCTGAGTCTTGTTGGTCTTGGGCTCGGGGGTAAGGGGTACGATGAGCTCTGAGTGTCAGTGTTTGCTTCCTCCATACTTTCAGTTGTGCTAACCGAGGGAAGTGATAGATGAGAAGTAAATCTGTTTACTCTATCCTCTGGGAATAAGCACAGGAGATGATAATGATGGAGATGAAGCACTGGTGTCTCCTGGTCTTTCACCTATTGTGACGGGTGAGTTCTGGGGGTGAGAATGATGGAGTGGTTATATGACGTGTTGTTTCTACAGGTAGGAAAGCGATGTCATTCTCATCATCACTAGAACTTCTATCGTCTCCATTTGTGGGTTTGTTTGACTCTTGCTCATTTCCCTGTGTTATTTGTTTGTCTGTCCCGTGTACATTTGTTGTTTCCTCCGTTATGTTTCCGTCATCAATAGGGAGAAACATACAAGGGGTCAGTAGAATCCTGTGAATTGTCCTTTTCTTTCCATCGTCGAGAGAACGGACAGTGTAGACAGGTACGTCCAAATGTTTGGAGATGATAACATAAGGTTGCGATTCCCATTGGTCTACTCGTTTACTGGTTCCAATGAGGTGTTTGTTCTGAATGAGGACTCTATCACCTATTTGGAGAGGAGCGTGTGCCTCTGTCGTATAAGCGTTTCTGTTTTACCTTTGCTTGTTTGACGAGATCGTTTGCTTTTTTGTAGGCGAACTGAAGTCTGTTTCTTAGTTGCGCTGTGTATTCTTCTTCGTACGAAGTTGTTTCTTCTACATCTGTTTTCAATCCAAACATCAGATCTACTGGTTGGTTTGGGTTTCAACCAAACATTAAAGTGGGGCTCTAACGAGCTATTACAAAACAGGTTATTACATTATTGTGACTAAGTAGACATCACAGATAGCGATTAATATTTTTTTTATATTTAAAAAAATTATTTAGAACTGGAAAATACCGTCCAAAAATGCACTCTTTCAAGCGGCCTTTGCAAACGAAAGTCAAAACGGCTCACAGCGCTAATTGTATGCTAATGATATGCATATGACCCCTTGACGTCACTGTATCCCCAAACACACTTTCTGGACTACATGCACTGTACGTCCGTGTACGTTTACACACACAAATTTTCCTTCTGGTTTTCGCAGTTTTTCCATCTACACCAACACTGGGTAAAACGTGTGGTTACAGATGAGATCGCCGACTTGACTAAGTTCTGTTTATAAATAATGTACGATCACTATCACGGCGCTTACCAGTCGATGTTCATGAGACGATCTGTATCTTCACAGTGAGGAGCGTCTGCGGCTTCCTGGGCGTCCCTGGGCTCCGCTCCGCCAGCTGGCGGTCGTCAACTTGAAGTGATAAGTTTCAACACCGTAAACAACCACCGCTGGACCAGCTGCACCGCAGGGCACTTCAAGTTCACTCACGCTGGACGACCGACTCAGAAGAGTCGCCCATGTAACTGGTTATTTCGTAATAAGTTGTACACATGTTGTGTTGAATACAGTACTCGTCCAATCGATCGTGCACTGAACCAAATACAAGCCAACTTACCCACAAAATTAGGCTTAACAAAACCCCAAAATTCCATGAAATAAACAATTTTAAATCGCTCCCTGGTTATGTGTGTGTTGACTTAAAAAGTTGAAAAGTCAAATTCACTGCCGTTTTGTTTTTAAATTTTGAGTTTCTTGGGCATACTGGGCTAATTTCCATACACAAGCAATGAACACAAAAACAACTGGGGATACAGTGACGTCATGAGTCGTTTGTCACGTGGTTTGCGTGACCTTGCGTTTTTCTGATTTTCTGCTGTGAGTGTTTGGGAGAAAAATGTTTTTTTTCGCTTTTCATGAGGTGGCTAGGGCCTCGTATTATACATTTTTCTAATCCTTAGGACTTCAGCTATAAGATATGTTGTGGAAGTATATTCTTAAAAAACGTTAGAGCCCCACTTTAAGTCGAATGGGGCATGTCCCGTAGAGTCATGAAGAGTTGATATGTAGGCATGAGTCATTACACCTACGTATTGTTTCCAGTGTTTCTTTTGTTCAGTTTCAAATGTTCCAAGCATATTGAGAAGAGTGTGATTGAAACGTTCAGTAAGGTAAGACCTTTTCCTTGAGGATGATAGGGGGAGGTCTCACTCTTTTTGATGCCTGAGATTTTGCAAAGCTCTCGGATAAGTTGACTTTTAAAGTTTCTACCTTGGTCGGCATGTAGTTGGACTGGAAAACCAGAGTTTTGGATGATTTTCTCCCAAAGAATCTTTGCAACAGTGTCTGCTTTCTGATCTCGAGTTGGAAAGGCTTGGGCATATGTGGTAAAGTGGTCTGATACGACAAGTATGTTTTCAAATCCTCCCTTACTTCGCTCTGTTGATGTTGACCAGGGGTACTCTAGTTTTCGAGGATCGAGTTTTTCTGAGACAGCATCTTTTACAGCTTTCGCACCATTCAATTCAATTCAATTCAATTCAATTTCCACACACATTTCCACAAATTAAAGAACTACAAACAATGCATGATATTAAAGACACGATAAGAATAAACTAATGGGGAAAGCGCATGGGGGCAAGGTTCAAAATAAGCCTGTAAGCTTGTAGCGGCTTGCCTGTACAGAAGAACTAACAAGTACATAAACAAAAGGTACATGCTATGACAAAAAATGAGCAAACAAACAGACAAAACAGACAGACAAAACAGAAAAACATACGAACAATCTACTGGAGAAAATGACAAAGACAAATTAAGCAAAACTTAAAGGAGAGAACGATATAGAAACTATGTCACATACTGGGAAATAAGGAACTTTTTATAAGATCTTTTAAACCTAGCCACAGAGGATAATGCTGTGATGGAATGGTCAACCGAATTCCAAAGACGAGGACCATAGTAACGAAGGGTATTGGAAGTGTGTAATGTGCGTGCGAATGGTACATGCATGTTGTTACTAGATCTAGTGTTATGGTTGTGAATGTCACTATTATAGGTGAAGTAGGATGTGAAAATGCGAGGCAGAAGGTTATTGGTGTACTTGTACATGAAAGTGCCTATTTGAAGTTTGTTAATATCAGATAGAGTAAGGGTGTGCAATTTGATAAAGAGAGGTAGAATGTGATCACGTGGTTGGGAGAGTGTTGCCAGCCGGATGGCTCTTTTTTGAATGATCATAAGAGAGTGAAGTTTACTGGTGCTAGTGCGTGCCCAAACGATATTACAGTAATTAAGATAAGGAAGAATGAGGTTGTTATAAAGAGAGACCATAGCAACAGAGGGTAAAAAGGAACGTAACTTAGACATGATGCCACTATTGCGGGAAGTGATTTTGGAGATGTAGGAAATGTGCTCAGTCCAAGACAGTTTTTTATCAATGACGACTCCGAGGAATTTAGTTGAATGAACCCTTCCAATAGGAACATGATTGATGGTGATATTGACGTCATTGATAGAAGACCTAGATTTGGAGAAGATCATATATTTTGTTTTTTTGGAGTTGAGAGAGAGTCTGTTTGTGCTGAACCAGGAAGAGACTTTAACTAATTCTCTGTTATGCCCAGCAGCCAAAGTTGGAAGGTCAGATTGAGAGAAAAGGATAGTGGTGTCATCCGCAGAGAGTAAAAGACAGCTGAGAAGAACAGTGGTGGAGATCGTTGACATAAATAAGAAAAAGAGGACCAAGAATAGAACCCTGAGGAACGCCATGGGTGATGTCATTCAAGGAAGAATCCCGTTTTTTACATGTAGTGAACTGCCTCCGGTTGTTGAGATAGTCTTCAAACCATTTAAGGGCGATACCTCGGATGCCATAATGGTGGAGTTTGGCGAGCAAGATGTTATGGTTGATGGTATCAAAAGCTTTAGACAGGTCGATGAAGACACCTGCAGAAAACAGACCATCATTAAGTGAGGAGATGAGCGAATCATTCCTTTACATCTTGCAACATTTTGGGCCAGAAGAAACGGTTCCTTATCAAGTCAAGTGTTCTTTCATACCCAAGGTGACCAAACTCATCGTGGAGGTGTTTCATTACTGTCGCCGTGTACTGCTGTGGTAGAACTTATTGTTGATTTGATGATCCGTCTTGTTTTGTTATCACTCTGTAATGTACCATCTCTCATACGAAGCTTGTTCCATTGTTTCAAGTGAAGAAGACAACTATTGCGCTCTCAAGTCCTGTCTGCTTGGGTTAGTTTTCTACCTTTCTCCAAATAGTACAGAGTTCTGGAAATATCAGGATCTGTCCTTTGAGCCTACACAAGTTCCTTATGAGACACTCGAGGTAATTCATTTGCAGGTAGATGTGTTTGGCTTTGTACAATTTCTTCACATCTGGCTGTTTGAAGCTCCATGAAGGGGAGAGAAACAAGTGGTTGGCTGTTACAGATTGCTTGAACGATATGTGACGGGATTGTGATTGCAACTTTCCGGAAGGGGAGAGAGTTTACTGGGTTGTCATTGTGTGCCTTGCGAGAGAGTGCATCTGCTGCTGTGTTGTTTTTGCCAGGCTTGTATTTTACAGTGAAATTAAACTGGGAGAGAGAGGCAACCCATCTCTGACCAGTGACATGAAGTTTAGCATATGTTGTGACGTAGAGGGGTGGATTGTTATCCGTCATTACAGTAAACTCGTTGCCACTTAGGTAGTCTCGGAGTTTATCTGTTATAGCCCATTTCATCGCTAGAAACTCTAATTGGTGTGCAGGGTAGCGAGATTCTGCTGGCTTAAGACCTCTGCTAATATATGCGATTACCCTTACTTTTCCATTATGTACTTGGCTGAGTACTGCTCCAAGTCCTACACCTGATGCATCTGTTTGAAGAAGAAATGGAAGTTCAAAATCGGCGTTTGCAAGAATTGGTGGTGATGTCATGTGGTGCTTTGGTAGATCCAATGCTCTGACATTCTTCCGTCCATAAGAATGGTACTGTTACTGAAGGAGACTTCTTTCTTGTTCATCTCTTCTTGAGCTTTGAATCGCCAGATAAGAGATTCTACAGTGGTGCAGCAATGTGTGAGTACGCTATAATGAATATAATATATAATATCCTGTGAAACCTAAGAATCTTGGTACCTCTTAGCGATTTGTAGGGTTTGGCCAGTTTGTCACTGGGGCTCTTCCGGGGAGTCTGTGGACTCCTCAGCATACACAAGACCCGCACTACCCACAATCAACCCACAATCGGACGGCATGGTTGAATGTTTCAATCGTACGGTTAAGACGATGCTGAGCCTCTTTGTGGCTGAACAACAGGACGACTGGGACGAACACCTCCCCTATGTAATGATGGCCTGTCGGTTGTCCCGCCACGAGCGCACCAAGTTCACGCCCAAAATGCTAATGCTGGGAAGAAAGTTGGAACTGCGGCTGGATCTGGTGATGGAGCTGCCGGATGACGACCAGGACTTCGTTGTGGAGTCGCACGAGTATGTAGAAGACCTCGGGACTGGGTTGGAGGGAGCTCAAAGTCTGGCGCGCCGCCACTTGCGGACAAGTCAGACTTACCAGAAGCGCCAGTATGACAGGCACGTGAACAGGGCCTCGATATGATCAAGGGCAGCCGGTGTGGCTCTACACACCCAACAAAAAGGTGGGTTGAACGCCCAATTTTCATTGCTGGTGGACTGGGCCCCACGTGGTCCTATGGGCTATCGACCAGGTTACCTATAGAATCCAGAGGTCTCGTCGGTCTAAGGCTAAGGTGGTCCACTACAATGGGTTGAAGCCCTACCTAGGCGAGGTGGCTACGGGGTAGTGGACACGCTGCCGGCCCACCACTGCAACTCCGGGCGAACATGCACCCATCGACCCAGTGCCTAGGGATCTCACCGACCAGGAGGAAGTGGAGACACCGACAAACCGAACTTGCGACCAGAGGGACCAGGGGAGGGGCTAGACGATCTGCTAGACCAGGAGATGCCCGCTCTGGGAACGGACGGCCAGCGGGACGACGACACTGATCGTGACCAGGGGCCTGGACCCGTGGCAGGGGACGGCCGAGGGGCGGATGGGACGACAGAGAACCAGGAGACACCTTCAAGCGAAGGAGGGGGGACAAATGCACAAGAGAAAGGAATGGGGAGAACCAATGTGGAAGGGGACGAGCAACCGCAGCCGGCTGTCGAGGAACTGCGAGCCACTCCTAGTCGAACAGCACAGTGCGGGCATAGGGTGAACAGGCCCAGTAGATATTGCCTTCCCGTTACTGACAAAACCCTTTTTTGTGTTTTTCTCCCAAGGATGGAGAAGTTTGAGTGCAGGCATTGTGGGAAGCGATTCACCCAGAACAGGAATCTGAAGAGACACTTCGACACTGCCTGCCCTGTCACCCACCCTTGTAGACCCTTCGCTTGCCCGTTTGGATGCGGATGGGACTTTTACCGGGATGACATCTGCGGTATTGCACGCTGCGGCGGGGTGTGGTGGCAACGGTCCATGTGGAAGACCAGGTGGAAGTCCATACTAGCGATATGGAGATGGAGGTGGACAACATGGAACAGGGAGGTGTTGGGGACCGTTAGGAACCCCCTCCCACGCTCCGAAGCCCCAGTCAGAGGACGGCCGCCGGCGACCTTACCCCGAGAGAGACAACAGGCCACGACAAAGCGTCCTCCCGCAGGGAGGCCCTACGCGGACACCACATCAACACGGAGAGGTCTCCGCCCCCAGGCTCCCACCATGGCCAGGGTGGGCTGGGGTCCTCGGGGTGTTGCTGGACCGATCGGCAATGGAATGTCACACCGGCGGGATGAGGCGTGCCAGACTGGACGGGAGGCCCCCACCTGTCCCCCATCCCCCTTGCTGTTGGGCCTGGGGCTACGGCACCAGATTCCAGCGGGCTCCTGCATCACCCTGCTGGATGGCTCCGATTGGATGGTGCCGGTAGACTGCACCCTGGCGGCCCATCAATCATCCCAGGACGCGACCGTCCAGTCGGAGCAGCATCACCACCACAAGGATGCGGAGACCCACACGGACCCACCCCTGTGTGAGCAGATGCGGAACGAGTGGCGGCTGGAACACACGGGGATAGCAACCAACGGAGACGGTCATCGGCTGTTCCACGCCAGGGTGACGCACACCTATGAGGTACCCGGGCACCTGCTCCAGTTGTACGACGGGCAGCAGTACGGCCAGTACTTTGTGGACCCCACGCTCGCCAGCCAGCCATCTTAGGGGGGTTGTTGCCCCCAGGAGCGCCTCCGCTGACGAGGTATCCGGCGGACGTGCCCTGATCCTTCTATGAGGACCTGCGCCGGAGGACGGAGGCGCAGCGATGACCACTGCCTGGGATGCCCAGACCAGGGGCACGAGGCCATCAGGGCACACAGGGCGCCCTACTATAGTCCGGACGTTCCCCCTTTGTGGTTTCAATTTGTCGTCATTTTCTGTTCTCTTGTGGGTTTTTTTGTAATCCATTGTACAGGTTTCGTCTTTCCGGCGGGACTTGAGTCAGCTGCCTGCTCGGCACAGCTTTTACGATCTCTGATAACAGGGAAAAAAAACCGCACGCCCTCACAGTGATCGTGCTTGCACGCGATTGGCTAACGATTTCCGTTGGTGACGTCACGGCTTCGAAACATTTTTGTTGTGACTCTCTATATATAACAAAAGCGATGGTTGGCCAAAAAGGAGGTTCGCGGGCTTAAAGATATTAGAAAATTGGCAAATCATATACGTTGTCTGAAATACCTCAGTTTTGGAGAAGGCTCCAATGCTGTGATTGGAGCTGTTAAATCATTGATAGGGACGCCATGGGACATGTGGAGCGTTGCTCAAGTATGGATTGACGAAAACGGGGTAAGAAATTGCCATTGATATGCTCTAAACATGCCTAAATGTTCATTTATTAACATTTTTAAACCCTCCAATCACAAGATTAAACATTTATCTTTAGTTTAGTATGTAATTTGTATTTGTAAACGGTACAGATTTTCTAATTTTCTTCAGCCCGTAGTGGGCCTCGCACGCTGAAAATGGCGACTTGTGAAAGTTTGTCGTTGTTTATCCGGAAGGATGCCACGCAGCGGATGCATGAGCTTCGTAGCCGTGTACGTGGCATGTTATACGGTAGACCCGGCGTCGTGTGCTGCGCTGTGTGCTGGGAAATATTGCACAATGCAATACTTTTTGTCAAGATTTTTCAGTTATAAGAAGTTTAAATAACCTTATCATTAGAAAATGCACTAATTGAAAAACATTTTAATGGTGATTTAGATATTTTTGTTCAACTAATTCAGTGTGTTTTTACTGTTGCGGACCTAGGCAGGCCACATGACAAACTTGATATTCAGACTTCCGTTTCATTTTAGTTTTTTAAGTGCTTTTTTATTTAGGAGTAGTAGGCCCAAGTTATTTTTGGGGTGGTGGGCAGAGCTAGTTTGGCATCTCTGTTTTATTATGATGAAATTTATCATGAATTTCACAACTTTTCTAACTTTGTAACTTTGGGCCCACCCAGTTCTTTAACTTTCAACTTCACTTTTTCAAATTAGATTTTCAATAAAAAATCACTCATTTTTGTTTTATTTCCCCTGCAGGTAACATCATCTCTCGTCTGCACTTTGTCTTGCTGTTTTATCTGACATTGTCCTATCCTACTCAATGGCATTATCCCTCTCCTCCTTGAACCATCCTGAAATAAATACAAAACCTTTCAAATAGACTATTGTTCATTGTATCTTTTAGTTAAACTATTTTTTTGTGACTACTTCAGGTATCAAATTGGTCAGATCTTTCTAACTTCATGGTCAGATCAAAGGGAAAAAATATTTCTCATTTATTCATTCCAAATATTTTTATCTAGTGTGGCAGATCGTGGACTGACTTGTTACATGTACATGTACTATATATATGACAACTTGATTTTTTTTTAACATTAGTGAAAATTGTACATGTTGCCTACATACAACATGGCTGATGCACATATTTATAAAGTTTCTTCTTTGAGGGCTTTTATGAAAGCGGTATAATTTACAATTTTATTTATTTCATTTTTTACTCTCTTGTGGTAAACTGAAAACTAAAATGTAGCCAGTTCTTGCAAATCATGATTACATCCTGTGCCTCAATTCCTAACGGTTCTAAATGGAAGGCTCCTCAACAAACACCAATGCACATTATGCAAAAGGAAAACAACATTCGCAGAAAAGATACTACACTGGAAAAAGAAAACAGTAAAAAAAACAAAAACTAAATTGTTTAGACCTTTCTACTGCAAAGGGCAAATGTATAACATTCAAGGAAGGTGGACAAATATTTTTAGGATGGGTTGTTGATAAGGTGCAAAATGGACAGTTTTTGGTTGAGTCCATAAATCCAGCCCTCAAAACTAAAGCCCGCACCTTGATAGTGCAAGATATCAATCAACCTGTCCTATCAAGTAATTTGCCCACCGATGAACTGTTAGGCAGGGGGGCACATGTGTTGTTTGTATGGGACTGGGTCCCAGACTCCAATGATTTTATTGAACTTAGACCAGCTGTGTTTCTCTGTAAAGACAGAGATTACATATGGGTGAAGCCAAATTGTGTGCACGCTGTGCGGACAGTGATTAATGAAGTGTTTCACTGTCCATACAGTGTTGATTTTGATGAAATCATCATTACTGAGACACATCAGGCTGACCTCAGTGTTATCGGCATGATAATAAACAAATATGAGCATGTACTGACAGAAACACAGCTGGTCTTCCAGGCAACACAAAGTAAGTTGCTACAATCGTACAAGGGACTCGAATCCCTTTCTGATCAGTTTAAATCTCTTCTTTTAATGTACAGCAATGCACTTGCAACAATTAAGGACTTGAGAGAAGCCCTGTTCAAATCGAGTAATAAAAACCAGGTCATGTCTGCCCGTATCTTAGTCCATAGTCCAGCTAGAAACAATTTCACACATAAATGCAAAACTCAACAGGCAGCATTTCAAAATAATTGATAGTAACATAGAGATACGTACCCTTAATGACAAACTACAAAAAACAACTGATGAAAAACAAAATCTGGCCCAAAAACTTGCCAAAATTTCAGAGGAAAAAGAGGAGTGGGAGAAGCTGGCTAATAGCTTTGAACTGGAGTTGGGCAATGCTCAGATTCAAAACAAGATTCTGGAAGATGAAAAGGACTGTCTTCTCCGAAAGCAGTTAATCCACCTGGAGCAACGCTCAACCTCATCTGCTGGCCATGCCGTAACAGTTGCCAGATCGTCTGGCAGCAAGACGAAACCACATACCTTGGTGCCGGTTTCCCTGCCACAAGGTCCCAGTGCCAAGGCCTCCTCAAAAACCCTCGACAACAGAGCTAAAGAACTCATGAAGGTAAATTAAAATTGGAGACTTAATGCATCTTAATGAATGAATGAAGAGATACATTCGCTGACAAAGTTTGTCAGATGCACTCTCATTGTGGTTCCAGATGGTTGGCAGTCCTTGTTATAAGAATGATTGAACAGCCTTTTATTAAATTACTAGGAGCATTTGAACAGACCGCAATGCTGCTTGTCATTCAATGCAGCTAATTACATGGAGAGTGTTACATAGGGTGGTATTGTTTTATGATTAGAGGGCACTTTTCAAGCTTCTTTAGAGCACAACGTAAAATAAATACAAAGGTAGATTAGGGTGGCAGACTAAAATATGAGATCTAAATTACCAAGAGTATCATGTTAAATAGTAACTCTTCCTGCTTATGGAGTTCATACTCGGCAAACCAAATTAAATCCATACATTTCGCATTACATCAAATTTTTTCTTGATACCAGTTGACAAGAATAGGTACTCTTTAAAAAAATTGATGAACATCAGGTTTAAAGTGATGATTTCCTTATTTGTTTTTTTTTTCAAAATGAAGGTCCTGGAGTTAATGTCTTCTCGTGAAATCCCCACTGAAGCAGATGTCATTGCAACATATGCGGCATTCATGAGGAAATACCCAGCATTGGCATCTGCTGCATATCACAAAGCCGAGCTGTCCATGTATAAAGGTAAACTGTAATGACAAGAAAGTGTAATTAATTATCATTAATTAATTATCATATTAATTGTAATTATTTCCTTGTGTTATTTGTTTCCTTGTAAATGCGATTGTGAGTGCAACAAAATCACACACCTTTAAAAAAAATACACACAAATCCAGTCAGATCTCGGTCTTCTTATGCTTGTTATGTTTCAAAATACAAGCTTTTACATTTATGTATGGCTTTCAATATATCATAACTATCTAACTCGTTTCGTTGGAAACTATTTTGGGGAGGAGGACTTGTATTTTCAGGTTTCCATTTCATGACAAAAACTGTCTGTTTCTCACTTTTATATGAATTTTTACTTCAGAACTATCTCCAGGTGAGACAGTGGATCTACGTCTCCTGCTACGGCTCCCAATGAGGAAATTTCGCCTGTTGCGAACGTTCTTAAAGAACGTTGGCAGAAACATTTTTGCTAGTGACAAGAAAATGTACAAAGAGCAAGCAGGTAAGTGACATACTAAAGAAATGCCTCAATACACCTTTTCATGGCTGGGCAAAATTTTTAATTTTTTTCTCTTCAAAGCAATGTAATCAAACCGAGGCTGAAAGGCAAAATAGTGTGGCACATTTTAATGGTGTGTCTTCTGCATGTAAAGGTCTATTTCATGGGCAGTTGAGTGAAAAGAATTAGGAAGGGAGGAAACAAGGCAAAACCATGAAGGTTTGGTTTGTATGACAGATTCGCAAGCCGTGCAAACTTACCTAAACAATTGTTTGTACGGATTTACAATTGTATGGTTGTCTCTCTCTTTAGGCCGCCGAGACATCACAAATGATGTGATAGAGATTGGAGAAATGCAGCTCCACAAGACGACTTCCTCTTCAGAAACATCCAATCTTACATTTGTCCGTGTGCGGAACCTTCAGCTACACATGGAAAATCTTCTTGGCAAGAAGAAAGAACGCGACCATATCTGGGACCATGAGTACTTCCGTAATGAAATACGGATTAAAATGTTGGTAAGTGCAGATCTTTGTAGTTGCTATACAATTTTAGTTGTAATTCCTTCAAAACAGCTGAGGAATTTTTTCTTCATTAGTAAGGCAAGAAACACCCAAATTTCCCATAAATACAGTTTGGTATCTGACATCTCACACATGGGCATAATGTTTCTTTCTCTGTACGTCACACATTTGGCATTATCATGATAACTTGATAAAACTAAAAAGAAACTGGTTGGAAGAATTGTCTTGATACAACGCATAAAATGCCTATTACAGTTCTGTGTTTATTTATTCCTAAGCTATATTAATAATGACTTTCCCTACTCATGTTTTTTTTACATCCAGGGTGACAAAGGAGGGACCTCTACAAAATTAGCTTTTCAGATATGCAACTTTGAACATGGCAATTCAGCAGACAATACAGACCTGGTTGCCATGTTTAATGCAACTGATACATACTTGAACATGGATAAGGTAAAATTAAACAGCTCTGCAATCGTTGATCAACAAATTAGGTACATGTATTGTATTTAAAATAGTTGAGATAAACGTTTAATACGTATTTCTATTCTACAGAAACAGACAGGATCTAAAGTACATGTAGCTGAGCAGAAAACAGCAAAATCACAGACGGTTCAGCTGAAAACTACTTACAGAGTTTGACTTTTTGTGGTCTGAGAAAAGTTAGTAACTATTTACTGATATGTTTTAGTATTTGATTTGAGAACAATCGATAAGTGGCTCATGTGCAAAATGGGCTAAACGATGGCGTCAGGAAGCATGTCATTCTTATCTTGCCCAAAGAGATGAGCCTACAATCAGTTATCATTTTTGGGATAGTTTAGGAAATGCTGGTGCTTCAGATTTATGGCTCTCCTAACTTTGCAATTAATCATTGCTGTATTATTAACCAAATCAAGCTAGAATAATGTCCATTTCTTCAATATTTTCATATCTTCCTTCGAGTGCATTAGCGTCACGTACCATCTTCGTCTGTGTTTGGCTCATCGTGGACTTATCTGGTCTCCTGGCTGTTATGGACTAGGGTTAGTTACTGACCTTGTTTTCCTGACTCTTCATCAGCTTTATCAGCAGTACCAACTTGTGAATTGGTCTTTCAGGAGGGTTGGAGAGTACTGCCGCTTATTGTTGTTCAGTGCTCCTGCTGCCATGAGCAGGGTAGTGCCTATTTAATTCTGAGTGCCGGGCAAATTTTGTGAAGAGTCCAAAAAAACACCATGGGTGCAAAGTTCAGCATACACCAAGTTTTTCAGTTCCGCATCTTAATGTATAAAAATTAGTTATTAAAAATTAGCAGATTT
>OU452220.1:16393271-16549055 GCA_911728455.2 Marthasterias glacialis | reverse complement strand
GCCCTGATATTCGCTGCCTTATGGAGACATTAGACAAAAGGGAAAGCAAGGAACAATGTGTCTCCATAGGGAAATTCTAAAGAGAGGGTTGCTCCACCAGGAATTTTGTTTACAAAGTCTATGGGAGGATGTTAACTACAGGGACAAAGGAAACAACAAAAGAAGTCTCCACAAGGATGCAAAAATAGGAATGTGTGTGTGCCCTGATATTCGCTGCCTTATGGAGACATTAGACAAAAGGGAAAGCAAGGAACAATGTGTCTCCATAGGGAAATTCTAAAGAGAGGGTTGCTCCACAAGGAATTTTGTGTACAAAGTCTATGGGAGGATGTTAACTACAGGGACAAAGGAAAGAACAAAAGAAGTCTCCACAAGGATGCAAAAATAGGAATGTGTGTGTGTGTGTGTGTGTGCCCTGATATTCGCTGCCTTATGGAGACATTAGACAAAAGGGAAAGCAAGGAACAATGTGTCTCCATAGGGAAATTCTAAAGAGAGGGTTGCTCCACAAGGAATTTTGTGTACAAAGTCTATGGGAGGATGTTAACTACAGGGACAAAGGAAAGAACAAAAGAAGTCTCCACAAGGATGCAAAAATAGGAATGTGTGTGTGTGTGTGTGTGTGTGTGTGTGCCCTGATATTCGCTGCCTTATGGAGACATTAGACAAAAGGGAAAGCAAGGAACAATGTGTCTCCATAGGGAAATTCTAAAGAGAGGGTTGCTCCACAAGGAATTTTGTGTACAAAGTCTATGGGAGGATGTTAACTACAGGGACAAAGGAAAGAACAAAAGAAGTCTCCACAAGGATGCAAAAAAAGGAATGTGTGTGTGCACTTGTTGTCCGAGCAATAACTCCAGAAATAGTCGGTCTATCAACTTCAAACTTGGTATGTGGATTGTTCATGGGATCCTCTAGAAGCCTATTGATTTTGGACCGCGTAGGTTAATTGTCTAGGTCATTATGGCTAAAACAAAAGAAATGTTGTCCGAGCAATAACTCCAGAAATAGTTGGTCTATCAACTCCAAACTTGGTGTGTGGATAATTACAAAAAGTACATTCTTGATGTAAATGGATTTATTGTTCATGTGTGCAACAACTGATCAAAAGATGATATTAGTCTCAGCGGGGCATTTGTGTTCTCAACACATCATTCTTGTTGGGTGTTCGGACACAATGCCGAAGACCCTTTGTTTTTGTTCGTTTTTTTTTAGGTGTTCGGGCACTAGCCCGGAACACCTCTTGATTTTGTTCGGGTTTTTTTTTGTGGTACTTCTTCTTCTTCTGCCTGTCGATTGTCCGCTAACAAATGCACCCTTCCCAAGCTCATATAAACTTCAAACTTCACACATAGTTAGAACTTGACTAGGACATGACAGGGCTTGAGTGACGTCATGATGACGTCATCAGGTGTCGAATTACGCTAAATAAACGTTTATTATTTCAAAAAATCATAACTCCTAAAGTACACAATGGATTTTTACAATCTATACATCATCGGAAAGGTCATCCAAAACTACGTAATCACTCCACAGACATGACCCCAATTTGACCTTGTCTTCTGGGTCAAACCGGAAGTTGAAAACTTCAAAAATTCGTATTTTTTGACGTATATATCACATGATCACAAATCTTACATCAGATTGTAGAGAATTTAGTCCTCTCCAACTTTTGCATTGAGGTCACACCATTTTGACCTATACTTGCGGTTCAAAACGGACATTTAACGCATTCTTTTGTGCATGTGCGTTCAAGCGTGATCGGCAGTGCTATACAACAATCCAATGCCATTATACATGTACACGTCCGGGTGGGTGTGTGCGTGTGTGGCTAAGTTACGTTGAAACCGTACATGTACATGTGCTACTGTATGATACAATAAACCGCACGTTGTTCATAGTCTCTTCTCAAGGCACGCACTCCACGCTTTGTTAGTCTCTTACACATAGCTTATTTAAACCTTTAAAAATCAACAAAAAATCTACCGTTTGAGATATGAACTTAATTCTTCGACAAATGTAAAGGTTAGGGAGGGTCTTTCTTTGTGACCCATTGAGTGACCTCTGTGTCATCTACTTCCGGTCAAACCGGAAATATCTCTTTATTAGAATAATGCTAAGTGCTTGGAACATGATTTTTTCACAATTACCAAGGATATGGAAGACATATTCCCTTGCACATTGTTTGACCCCTTTGACCTCTACTTCCGGTCGAACCGGAAGTAGCCCCTCATTTAAAAGTAAATAGAAGTAGGAACATGATTGTTCCTAGAAATATCAAACTGAGGGAAGGTTTTTCTTTGTGAAACATTAAATGACCTTTGTGACCTCTATTCCGGTAAACCGGAAGTAGTTCTTCATTTAAAAATGCTTAGAGCTAGGAACATGATTCTTTCACCAATTACCAAGGTTAAGGAAGGCCCCTCTCTGTTGTACATTGCTTGACCTCTTTGACCTCTAATTCCGTTCAAACCGGAAGTAGCTCCTCATTTAAAAATGGTTAGATGCAGGAACAAGATTCTCTCACCCAAAACTAACGTTAGGGGAGGTCCTTCATTGTTCTCATTTAAAGGTAAATAAATGTAGGAACATGACTGATGTTCTTGAAGTCCTAATCAGATATTATTTCATGAAGCAATATTTCATGTTTCTATTTTCAAATTTCTTTAGTTGTGTTAACTTTATTTACATCAAATAACAACTCTATCTGAACACCCAGTTTTTGTTCTTGGAACAAAAATTCATGTCTAGTTTAATATTGACTCTGTGTAGTAAATTTTACATAGCTTAAAAAACATGCATACTACAAAAATCCTCATGTTTCTCATAAATAAATGCCACAATGCAAACGTCAATGTTTTTAATCTTAGAACTGAAATTTATTTCACATCTTTTGGTCTTTGAAATTTGTTTCAGGAAACAGCCCTTTCGACTGAAAGATTAACCTGACCTCACTATAGCCTAGTTCTCTCATTTTACATCTGTTCATGGTCTTACAATACTCTAGTGACTCTTTTGAGCATAGCCACTTTTTAAAATTAGTTGAATTTGTCATGTTTTACAAACGTTCCACCATGCTTAAATTCTATTACACAGTAGGAATCTAGGTAAACCTCAAGACACACTGTACTGTGTATAGTATGTGTGCATGTAATGCACTGTCCAAATGACCTTGGTGAAACTCCTGCATACATAATAGAGTGTTATGTAATACTGGCCAGCAAAGTAAACATCCTTGTGGGATTATGGTCATTTAAGACCTCTGTCTTTAAGATTTTGTGGTCTGCCCTGATTGGCTTATTAATTGGACTGGCCTTCTTTTAACTCTAGGTGGCACTGAGAAAAAATTCTTCTTGTAAAACCTGTGTCGGGGACAAGCAGGTTCTCGGCGGGTGCAGTGTAACGATTGGCCCTGCCCGTCAGCAAGAGGGCGTCAGCACGATTCCGGAGTGGAGTCGGCCAATGATGGGAGGGCGCTGACACGGCCCTGGTGGGAGCCGTGCTACTGAGCGGCCTCCTGGAGGGCGCTATAGCACAGCACCGTTGTGGAGCTGTGTTGTAGCGAGCCCCTGCTGAAGGGTCGGGACACCCGTCCTGTTGGGAAGACGGGATCTAAGCATTCTTGTTTTGGTTTTGATGACTGCAAGACTTGGAATAAATAAAGAGGAAAACTAACAGGAATTGCTTCTCGCTGTATGTTTTTTTTGTGTTGTGCCGAGGAGGACCCAACAAGAATAAATTCTTGTTACAATTTTCAAACTGGTAGCATTAACACTTCAAGCAATTGTAACAGAGATTTCTATGAGATTTATAACTTTTTACTCAAGTGTCTCTGTTAACTTAAGTTCTTAAGTGGGCGGGCGAGAAGTGTTAGTGTGTTCTGATGATAGGCAATGACTTAAGGAAATTACACTTGAAACAATGGGTCCAAATGTGTCTCATTTGAAGGTGACTTATAAAATAGTACAAATGTCACAGAGGTTTTGGACCTAGCTCGTAGGTAGTTGAGAAGCGAGTTATTGCTGGAGTATAGTCAAAGCCAAGAGTAAAAGTAAATGGAGATGTTTTATAGGATTTTTGTATCGGGGAAGTCTTCACTGCTTAAAATGATATTCTTGAAATAGGACAAACAATACCGATAAGAAAGTATTTCTTGTGTCACCCCCAAGAAAAAGTTTCTAGGCAGTGACACAAGAATCAAGAATACAATTTTTAGCAGTTGATGTAGAAAGGATGTCACACAAAAATCACATAGGATTAGTGACAATTCTTAGAAAAAGGTTGGAGGATGTAGCAGTCAACTGGGGGGGGGGTGGTAATTGCTGGGGGACTTTGGGTCATCGTAGAAGGGAGTATAAAATCTTGAAATGACAGAGTACAATGGGCCACCTGTCATGCCTGTTGACATTGTAATTGTACATGTACCAAATATTGGGAAAATACCAAAATTTAGTGTAGAAATATGTAGAAACTAATTTGATAAAACTCCAAATGTAGGAACTGTTTTAGTCATGAAGTAGGGTGGCATTATATCTATGAAATTATATTTTCAAGTTTTTGGGCTTTTGTAGCCCAACTTAATGCACATGTATACATGTACATCGCACAGGTACATTTAATAATTCAAGCATTTATAACAAATAGTCTCAATATGAACTAAGTGAACTGTCCCTTTTTAACAATTATGGCATTTCCAGAATTTCAAAATAAACACCCCGTTGTTCACCATTCTAAGCAAGACAGTACACTTCAGAATCAGTTATTCGGCAAGATTAATGTCTCTGACATGCCAAGCAAGCAGCTATACGTTTTAAAGCATTGGGGATATTGTCTCCCATGCCAAGCAAGTGACCACGAGTTTCAGAGCCTGGTGTTTGGGATAATATTATATCCCATGCCAAGCAAGTGACAACAAGTTTCACAGCGTGGTATTTGGGATAATATTATCTCCGGTGCCAAGCAAGTGACTACAAGTTTCAGAGCTTGGTATTTGGGATAATATTATCTCCAGTGCCAAGCAAGTGACCACAAGTTTTAGAGTGTGGTATTTTGGATAATATTATCTCCAGTGCCAAGCAAGTGACCACAAGTTTCAGAGCCAGGTATTTTGGATAATATTATCTCCCATGCCAAGTAAGTGACCACAAGTTTCAGAGCCTGGTATTTGGGATAATATTATCTGCCATGCCAAGCAAGTGACCACAAGTTTCAGATTATAAATTCCTTTAAAAGATGAAATAAATCCATCAAGTAAAATAACAATAATCACCTCTCGAAATTTTTTTATGTTGACTGTTTTATAACAACGCATTTTTTAAACTTTATTAAAAGGCACCATACACACAGCATGCAATGTGATCAACCCAACTGTTCAATACCAGCAAATGCCCATGGACTTAATCTCCAATATGAAATGCACACATTACATGTATTACTTCTTATCTATATATACCTTGGACATCATGAATGGTCACAAACCCATCTCATGACTATTCAAAGCAAAGGTTTAGGAACATGCGACCACAAGAGCTAGTGCACTTAACATGCACAACCAATTACCAGTTTTGTCCCCACATGTTAATACACAATAACATTGAGAGGGTATTAGCAGGCATTATCCTGGTGAGTACAAGGTGGTTTATGTATGGAATCTACCACTATTTTGTGGGGGTGTTTCCAAAAAAGAAAATTTAGTATGTTTGTGAATGTTAATCAATAAATATTCAATAATTTGTTGTCTGGATGTGCTCAGATTTCAGTTAGTAGATCTCAGAAACACTTATTTAATAAGTTTTTACTTGTATTCCAATTTTTGATTGCTTATCATACTACCCCTTTTACTGAATGACACCGGCCGGCTGCAACTAACAATCACTGCTAGAATGTGGCGCCTTATTTGATTGGTGGATATAGGCCTAGGAAGTGCAAACGATAGGCCTAGACATGTTTTCCATAAATTTGAAAAAAAGAAACAGATTGGGGACAGTCAAAATTTGTTTTTTTTTTAGTTTAGAATAATTGGACCATCCACAAACTTATGATATGTTTATTTTGAGAGTAAAAATTTGACAAATAACATCACAACGCTAGCCAGCTGGATCGGAGTGAAGGGTCAAGTCGAATTGAACATGCTGCATCTGTATGTTAGTTTTGTATTGATAAGACGTCCATTCGGCATTCAGAGCTTGGAACAACACGTGTCCAGGAAACCATGGTAAGCCCACAGCTATTTTGGCTGCGTCAAACTTTAAAAAAATAAACTATACACTTTAAAAAAATTATTATCAATGTCTGGTCCTTATTTACAGCATTTTTTACAAAGTGATTGGCTTACACTATTGACACAATTTGAAAAACCGAGGCTAAAAAAAATAGTATTCACTGTATTCATCCATAGTCTGATGTCAGTGATCAAATTTAATTCCTGTGTACATTGTACCTATTTAAATTATTTGCTGGGTACAAGTATAGAATTCAGGTACACGTCAAAGCTATATGTGCGCCTACGCGGAGTCAAGGAGGCGCATAGCATCGGTCGGTCTCCCTTCGTCTGCTAAAAAATTCGCGCCCTCTATAGTCACGTACATACGGGCTCTACTAGTCACGTCACGTACGTACAGGCTCTACTAGTCAGGTTCCCACACGTTCCCACACCCCTAAACCTCTTGCAGCAATATTTTTTTCTGCAGTCTGTAATTGCTACTGTCACAATGTTTTTCATTCGGTCTCCTAAAAAATGCGCGCCCTCTATCGTCACGTACATACGGGCTCTACTAGTCTACTTGTCACGTCACGTGCATACGGGCTCACATAAGTACGGGCTCACATACGTACCGGCTCTACTAGTCTGGTTCCCACATGTCCCACACTCCTTAACCTCCGGCAGCAATATTTTTTTCTGCAGTCGGTAATTGCCACTGTCACAATGCTTTTCAGTGAGAAAATTTTCGTTTTTAATTCAATTCAAAAAAGGGATTCCAAAAAGGGAATCCTTATAAAAATATTTAAATTTTTGTTTGAAGGCTGGCCATTTCGGACTACAGACAAAAACAATTACTGCCCCATGATTTACAGAACCACAATAACGCCCGTCAATTATCAAATCTTCCCTCACTACATTTTAATACCCCAAAATGTTCATTTATCAAATCTTCCCTCACTATACTTTAATACCCCAAAATGTTCTTTATATAGGTATTACATGTCTGTGAGTGATATTCCATCAATTACTTATTTGATTGAAAAGTGATGGTGCTGTCCAATTCAGTGACACTCTGTAACTGTTGACTTGAAATCACAAAAATGTTAAAGTATTTTTTTACAGATTTTTGTGGGTGGGATTTGTATCGGGTATTGATATTCATAGCATTGTCATTTTGACAGGTTAAATGTAGATGAATATAAGATGACATTGTTTCATTATCTTGTCACATTTATTTCTATATTCACAATAATTACTAAATCTCAACATTGTTTCATTGAGTTCACACTTATTAATATAGTCACAATAAGTAAATGTATATACATTATTTACAACCACAATCAATTCACTACATATATTTGGTTTTCAACTCATGCAAATCATTACCAAAATATAAGGTCACTTATCGTGGGGTGCTCCTTAACAAGAGCAGTTCTTAAAAAAAAATCCTATTAGCCATTTCTTATGCTGGAAATAATTACATGGCTCAGTACCGTACCCATATAACTACACTAAATTTAATATTTACACCATTCAATATCCTAATCATAAAAAGACATGGTACTGATATCATAACATGGTTTAAAACTTACATAATTCATAACCCATCACATTATTTCTATGCACCTGTATCACAATGAGCATTGGTCCCCCACATTTCATGTGTTTATATAATCAGTTCACCTTCAAAAGCAACTCATAAATTTAAACATAACCACCTGTATCCCATAGAAGCATTGTCCCCATAAATGATGTTCTTATATATTCAATTCACCTTCAAAAGCAAGTCATAAATTTAAACATCATTCAGCCATTTCATCAACATTTTCCACTCCTAAATTCTTAGCATAGACATACAATTGCATACAATATTTACATTATTCAATATGGTACTCATTGAAATGACAAATGTCCCCGCATGTACTGCTGCAATATATTCAAATCAGTTTAAAATCAACTCATAAATTTACATGTAATTCAACAATTCTTATTATCACATACAATCGGTTACAAAACAATCAATCTCGCAACAAACATCAACATTTTACATAAAGCAAAATTAAACGGTTACCTTTACAGTTTGTCAGTATAAACCCGAGATTCAATTAAGGGAGAGTAAAGTTTTATGGAAAAGCCACTGGGTCACCACACAGCAAAAATAAATCCAGCTCAAACCGCAAGTTCTTGTTCTAAATTGTTTAATTCCACCAAACGCTAAATAAATACAAATCTTCACTGGAGGAAACTTTACTGTTTTACACTATATTACATCTTAGTAACAATGATATTTCAGAGCGTGAAGACGCTTTAAATATACACTGAAAATAATGTTCGCCAAAAGGTAATTTATCTAATTAATGTCGACCTTGATAATTTCAGCTTACCACCATGCATGGATTCTATATAGTCTTAGACTATTTACTAGTAAACCTAAACGTAAAAGATTTAATTCTCTTTTACAAATTTAGTTCGTTCGTACAGTTGTGGGAGTTCAATCCTCGAACAATATTTGTTCAATAATACTGTCGAATTGTTCGGCAATTCTTGCTCCAATAAATATAGTTAGATCCCACCTGTGGGCTCAAGACGGATATCACGCTCTGGTGAATCCCTTGTCAGCTGCCTGTGGTTCCGTGCGTATCACAGTAGCCGCCTCGTAATTGGTGTCATTGTTGTGATCAGCTCCTGGGTTTACGCCAATAGGAGTACCCAATAAGTTTGCCTTGTATTAGGTGAAGGAGATAGCCTCAAGGCCTCCAACCTCGGTCGGTCATCTAAATACCATAACCAGATTTCAAATTAAGTATCAAACTAAATACTTTAATTACAATGGCTCTCGTACGTCGCATACTTCTGATAAGTTAACCAAATTTGTAAACTTTCGTTACTCTTCACATTACCAGAAAGAAAACACTTTGTTGCCCTTTGATGTGCAATACATTGTATGATCGTATGGGCGTCTTTCGTTAAACGTTAAATGCACACAAATTTACTTATTTACAAATGACATCAGCTCTATATGTTTCGCAATCCAACGATTTGAGGAAATAGTACCTTTGACATAATATTCAATCAAGAGCTATTACAGTATTTAAACAAAATGCATATAAAATGTATTTTACAAAAGAACATGTACTTACACAGTCAGTTTAATGGATGAAGCCTGGCTGTAGAAATTAAATCGAGGAGTATTTGTCCCGTTTCTCACAGCAAACTTGCAGAAAATTAATATCTGCAGCACGGTAAATGCAGCTAATAACTTAGAACATTTAAACTCGCTTTTTTTTTACACCAGACTTTATCACGAAGATAAGAACAAAATATATGTCTGTGTAACCTCTCTGCACAAAACACGGCCACTACTGGTGCCCGAACGGTAAGGAATGCCAAACATGAGCCCCGCCTTGCCAAAACAAAAGGTCACTTCTACCCAGCATGCCTTGCACGCAGCACAAGTCATGATGCAATAAATATTCAAAATACCCGCGATGGAAGAAAAAAACCAAACAAACAAACCAACCTTTAACCTTGTGTTGTCATGACCATTTAACCTTGCGAGACGTGTAAATCTGGAAATTAAACTTGCACTAGTCCACAGTTAGAAAAGCAACATTAGAACACATCATGACACAGTTTATACCAATACATTACACATCATTCTTATCTTGTCCACAAACACTGAAAGTGACAATTCAAAGAATGGTAGGACTACATAACTCTTCTACAGTCAGTTGTTTGGATTGTAGATACTTGCTACATCCTCATTGAATGTAATGAACATATCGCTCCCTTTGTTCATGTATCTATACAAAACTTCGGCAAAATATGAAGCATAATGATCCTTCTTACGGCCATGGAATAGTAAACTAGACTTCATCTGTCTCCGGTACCCTTCAATTTTATTGGTATGAAAGCCTTGGTCGTTCACGAACTCCTTGGAATGGTTCACAGTTTTGTGATCGTACCCCAAAGATCCAAGACACGCGTACGATTTCCAACAATCCCACACGATCAATGTACCTGGCTTGATCCACTTTTGAATAAGTGGAATAAGCGTTTCCTGGTTGCGCCGCTCAACACATTCGATGAAGCACTTCCTGGAGCCCTCCTCTATGCCATCAAACACCCACTGCCCTTCAACTCGATGTCCTCTGTGGTACTTGCGTTTGCCGATCTTTGACTCATCTATCTGGACCATCACACCAGGGCCCCCAATTTGACTAGACTGTTTAGAAACAATCACAGCATTCCCGGCAAAACATGTCCCAATCCACCGCCGTATTGGAGCTTATCCGAAGCTGTTCTTTTATCTGCTGTTGCGTCAAGTTCATACACCATAGATACATATACTTGATAGTCTCGGGGAATGACAGATTGCTGTTCTCAAACCAGGAATGCTTCCTTATGGAGACACTGGTCTTGTGACGTTTATTGTCCACTCACCGTGTACACTCCCATTTCAACCCATCACTTCGGTCCTTAGTACTCACTAACCTCATCACCTGCCCACAAACAGGACAGTCACAAGTACTTTTCATCAGCGACAACTTCTTGCACCACTCCAAAGTTGCTTCCTTACAATTTAACACCTTCAACAGCACGTCCTCGAAAGTCATCATGTCCCTGCAAACACCTGCCCCTTGATAGCTCGCAGGAAACTGTTCCACCTGTGTGGCAACGTCACCATGTACAATGTTTGCACCTGCTTGGCAGCCGAGTATACATTAGGATAACTCTTAGATATTCACTTTAACAGTTATTACATCCCAAACAACCCATACATATGTATATACATACATAACAAATTCTAATACTTCATGTACACGTGCTGCTTTTCCCATCCCTAGTACTGTACACAAAGACCTATACCCAACCGAAGTCTTTCCAACTTTATGACTACAATTAAACTCCCACCAAAAAAAGCTAGCTGGTCTTAAGAAACGATCCCCTTGTGTTGTCAATACTCGTAAGCTAAATCAAAGGACACCACCCTACTTAGCATCTCATTAACCAAACTTTCAACACACACCACTTGCATTTCCGCTAAATCAAAGAACACCATCCTAAACAATTTGTGATTAACACTTCCCTCAGCACAAAAAAATCTCGTCATTGTCCCAGATATCACACTTGCAACGCCTCAATCGTGACTGCTTCTTTACAACCTCTCATACAAGACTATCGTAAACATTACACTCTAACTTCATGACAACACGCATCCTATTAAACAATGGTACTTGGTAAACTAATACTACCCTCTAATATCAACATCAACAGTTCATCATACCACAATCTGCTCTGTTCCATGCTACACCTATGTTTTCAGATTTGTTCTATCCTCAAAAGTTTACATTGCGTATTTTACTTCAAAATAAGTATGGCCCAAGCGAGAATTTCTTGCCAACAAAGATGAGTGTAACGATTTCTCCATACGTCATGTGCTGAAAATCATCTATTTCTCCTCTTTAACGGTCACTGGACACTGCCCCATTTGAATCCATAAACACACAAGAACTTCAATGACTGGCACTTGGTAGACTGTGTTATGAATGAATAGGGTGTAACTAGGTTTAATCTGAAACAACAACCGAACATGAAATTACAATCAATATCATACCATGGAACAGTAATAAACTCATAGAGTCTAGTAATAGAGATAATACGAACCCAATATTATGCTCAAGAATGGAAGTAAGAAATGGAGATCATATAAAGATTTACCAAAATAGCATCAAACTACCATAAATCCAAGGAGTAGAATATTTACCATGGAAAACTAGAGAAAGTTTAGTCACCAAAATATTCATAGGAAACATGGGCAATGTATCATGTAAATAATGATGTAGATAAAGTAAACTTACAACTGTGATGAGCTAATGATTTATAACTAGCAGCAACAAATGAAGAAGACGTCAGAAACTGCCAAAGCGGTGTAAATTCGCATATTTAGTCTAAAGCCTTTTATCTTGCAGTTCAGAGCATGCAATCCATGTATATCTCTATGCAATCCATGTGCCCAAACAGCCCTGTACATGTGATCACCCAGCCTCAATCACATGTGGCCACTGCCAATGTACTAAACAGTAGTGCACTAAAACAATAAAATGTAACTACCTGATGTTGCATGGTGAATTGCACACACACACTAAACTCAAAAAGGGGAAGCCTGCGTTACATTCCGGCCCCTTAAATGCTTAATTTATCAAACTTGCATTTACTAAAATAAAAAACAGTAACCAGGCGTAAACAGGTAAATCCAATAAACGTTTAAACTAGAACAAACAGTAAACTAAACTGCAGAGTCGAATGACAGAAACTAAGACAAATCTAGCCATGATTGCCTTCCAAAAGGCACAGCTTGGTGATAGGCCTCACAAGACTACCAGTCGCCGTTCGTACTTCTACACTCCGCACCAGATCGTCTCCTCCAGGAAACGTCTTAGTGATTCTCGCCAGAGGCCACTGATTCCTAGGAGAGTTGTCATCTCGAACCAATACGATGTCACCCATCTGAAAATTGGGTCGAGGCTCAATCCAACGTTGTCGACACTGCAGGGTGGGGAGGTACTCTGCAATCCAGCGTTTCCAGAACTGCTCTACCAGAAGCTGAACATGCTTCCAGCGTTTACCATACTTGTCAGTCTGTTTCATATCACGAAGTGGAACTGGGTGACCATGTCCAAGCTTCAGAAGGTGATTTGGCGTAAGCGCTTCAAGGTCCCTTGGATCATCTGAGACAGCTGTGATAGGTCTATCATTTACTATAGACTCTACTTCGCAAAACAAAGTATCAAGCCTCTCATCGTCAAGCACTTGGTCACGCAAGAGTGAAGTCAGAATCTTGCGACAGGTACGAATCTGGCGTTCCCATACTCCACCCATGTGGGAGGCTGCAGGAGGGTTGAATTCCCATTCAATCCTTCTTTTGAGGAAGAAACCTTCTGTCTGCTTGTTCTCTTCCAGACGCTTGATAGCTAATCTGAGCTCCTTTTCTGCTCCAATGAAGTTGGTCCCATTATCAGAATGGATCTTCTCTGGTGTTCCTCGTCTTGCCGCAAACCTGATGAAGGCATTTAGGAATGAATCTGATTCTAAAGAGTGTAGCTTCTCCAGGTGGATGGCTCTGATAGACAGGCAAGTGAATTGACAACCGTATCGTTTTTCCGTACTCCTCCCTCTTTTGACGAGAAACGGTCCAAAACAGTCGACTCCTGTACAAGTGAATGGTGGTTTACCTGGAGTCACTCTATTTACAGGCAGATCAGCCATGCGCTGCTCTCCGGGCAATCCTCGCAGTCTTCTGCAGAGCACGCATGCTTTCAGAATACGGTTTATCAGAGGTCTTACTTTGGGGATCCAGTACTGTCTTCTGATGACAGAGAGAACATACTCCTTACCAGAATGGCCAGACAGGGATTCATGAGTATGACGAACTATCAGCGTAGCCAGATGACTATCATGGGGTAGTATTGCCGGGAACTTCCGAGTGTCTTCAACCGGAGCGTGTCGGAGTCTGCCTCCAAGCCTCAATATTCCGCTGTCATCGAGGTATGGCTCAAGGCAATAGATGGCACTTTGCTTCTTAACTGAGGTCTTGCCTGCCTCCATGTCACGTAGTTCATCCTTGTAGTATTGCCTTTGAACACTCCTTATAATGGCCAACTCAGCATGTTTCAGCTCGGCTACTGTCAGCCTTCCACTTCTGGCATTTTTACTATTCGGGTTCTTTGGTCTATGTCGCAGCAACCATTCACCAAAGCGTAGAAGCCATGCAACTGCCTTTCTGAGACGATGCAATGAAGAGTATCTGTTGATCAACCTTTCAGTGGGATTGTTTTGATCAGCAGCATCCACTACCCGTGATACTGCCTCCTTCTTCACTTCTTTGTCCTTCTCCTGTAGACTTGGTATCTTTGGGGTCATTGGCCATTTATCTTCAGTCTGCCAGAGAAAATTTGGTCCCTTTCTCCACCTCTCCTTTTGAAGCATGCTCTGAGCATCCAGACCTCGTGAAGCATCATCAGCAGGATTTTGGTCCGTGTTTACATATCTCCATTGACTGGCTGTGGACCCATCATGGATCGTCGCCACTCTGTTTGCTACAAAGGTCTGAAACCGCTTTGTTTGATTATTTATGTACTGGAGTACCAGCATACTGTCTGTCCAGAATGTCGAACCTTGTATTTTTAGCCTGAGTTCCCTCTTGAGCATCTGGTCCATCTTTACTGCAATGACTGCTGCAGACAGTTCCAGTCTGGGAATAGTCATGGTCTTCAGCGGTGCGAGACGGGATTTGCCTATCAGGAAACTACAGTGGACGGCACCCTTGGTGTTGACAAAGCGGACGTAAGAGACACTGCCATAAGCATCTTGTGAAGCATCGGAAAAGTGGTGCAAACGGCAATCACTAACAGTTCCAAAATTGCCTGGGACCAAACACCTTTCAACTCTAAACTTGTCAAGCCCGGTCAGGTCGTCCAACCATCTGACCCACAGATCTTGTGTGCTGACTTCCAAAGGTTCATCCCAGCCTTTGCCTACAATTCTGCACTCATTTTGGAACAGGATCTTCGCTCTCAAAACAAATGGGCACACAAACCCAAGGGGATCATACACAGAACTTATGATACTCAATAGACCTCTTTTCGTGTGGCACTTAGACTTAACCTTTATCTTTACTCCAATCTGATCGCCTTCTGTGTCCCAATGAACTCCTAAGGCTCTCTCCACAGGGAGGCGCTCATGGTCCAGATCTAAGTCTGTGACCGTCTTGGCTCGTTCAGCTGTGGGTATGGACTCCAAAACCTTCCTACTGCTACTGATCCATTTCGTTAGACGGAAGCCACCTTTCGCTAGAAGGTCTGTCAGCTCCTTCACCATCAGTACAGCGTCATCCTCTGACTTAAAGGATTTGAGTAGGTCATCAACATAGAAGTTCTCCTTCACTGCAAGAACTGCATCAGGGTTGAACTTAGCCTCGTTGTCATCTGCTGTCCGCCGCAGTGCAAATGCAGTACAGCTGGGGCTCCAGATCCCACCAAATAAATGGACTGTCATACGGAACACTGCAGGTTGTTGCTTCATATCTCCTTCAGGCCACCATAAGAACCTTAATACATCTCTGTGACCTTTAGAGACTCCAACTTGATGAAACATTTGCTCAACATCTGCCATCAATCCAACTTTGTGCTCACGGAATCGGGTAAGTACACCAACCAATTTATTCATCATGTCCGGCCCCTGTAAGACTCTGTCATTTAGTGATGTACCACCACATCTGGCAGCACAATCAAACACGACTCTAAGCTTTTCTGGCTTGTTAGGGTTGAGAACGCAGTGATGAGGTAAGTACCAAGTCTGCTTAGGTGACGATTCCATTTCATGTTCAGCAACCCTTTCAGCATAGCCTTTACTAAGCAGATTCTGTATTTCAGCACAGTATCTTTTGTATAACCCTGAATCCTTCGTCAACCGCTTAGCAAGGGATTGTAGTCGTCTTTCTGCCATGATCTTGTTCTCTGGCAGGTCAGGAGGGTTTGACTTGAATGGTATGTTCAACTGATAATGACCATCAACCAGGGCGATTGAGTCGTTCCATATTCTTATAGCTCTCTTGTCGTCAATGGACAAGGTTCTATCATCAGATAAGTCAGCACTATCCAGCTTCCAAAATCTCTCGACTTGTGCTTCAAGGCTTCCTTGCACAAAGTTAGACACAGCTGGTTCTAGACTTCCGCTGGCTAACGGACCATTTACTGTCCATCCTAGACAGGTTCTGACTGCGTAAGGTTCTCCTTCCATGCCATGTCTCACCTCCAAAAGAGCCAACACATGTGGAGCGTCTTGGCCGATGAGAATTGTCACACCTCCCTTTGGCACGTAAGGAACAGGGATATCTTTGAGATGTTTAAACTTCTTCAGATCCTCATAGGTAGCGCAGCTGTCTCGCAGGGTCGGAAACTCTCTCAGAGCATGTATCTTTGGCAAGCAGAAAGACTTTCTGGTACGGATCCCACCAATGGTTCCAGATATGTCCAATGAAACCACAAGGGTCTGCACTTGAGAAGCTTTGTTCAAGGTGTCAAGGCACATGGCTTGTGGAGTGCCCTGTACACTCAGCATTTTCACCAGTTCCATCGAGCAGAACGACCTGTTACTTCCGGGGTCAAGTAGGGCATTAGTTTTCAGCCAGTCTTCACCACCTGTGCCCTTAACCAGCACTGTAACAACTGGCAGGGCTATTTTGGCGTGTTTCTGTGTGGACCCACAAGCAAAACTGGTTGCCCCCACTTCCTGCTCTTTAGTCGACTCCCTTTGGCATGGAGCTTTGTCATTCCTAAAACTTCCTGTCTGGAATGCATCATGCAGCATCTTTGAGTGTCTACCTCTGCAACCTTCAATTCCACAGGGAGCCTGTTCACACAACCTTGAGAAATGTCGATTCCCAGAGAGGCATTTAAAACACAGCTTGTTATCTTTAGCCACAGTGAGCCGTTCGGAAGGTGACATCTTATTGAATTTGGTGCATGCTACAAGAAGATGTTCCCCAGCGCATAAGGGACAGGCTGTCGGTTTTGTAGGTTGGGTCTTCCCTTTCATGCTTCCTTGTTGCCTGGATGCATTTTTCCCGCCTCCAGGTCCTTTATCACAGGTACTAGCTGCTTGGATGTTATAGGTTGATCCGGTCTTCACTGTAGCCTTTGCTTTGTTGTTTCTATCCTCCAAACCGTACACAGGATCATTTGCCTCTCGAGCTGCCTTATTTAGGAACTCCACCAGCCTGTCAATATTAGGGTAACGACCAGTTTTGTCAAGAATACCCACTGCTTTGGAGCGCCATTTTGACTGAAGGTACTGCGGTAGCCTTTTTACAATTAGTCCAAGACTTCTTTTGGTGTCTATCTCGTCAAGCTTATTCATAGCTGTGAGTGCCAATGTGCAACTCGTTAAGTCATCAGCTAGTCTTTGAATACCTTTACGTTCACCAGGCATAACACGGGGACCCTCAGTGAGCTTATTTACCCAGGTTTCGGAAACTCTGTAGTCATTTCCAAAGCGTTTACGTAGCAACTCTCTGGCCTTAGCATAGCCCTCTTCTGGTTGCATTACTGCACAGCATCGGATAACTGTCAACGCCTCGCCTTCACAGTACTGGAAAAGCCTGTTGAGCTTGGCAGTGGCACCAACACTGGAGTTCCCAACAGCTCCATCGAAGCTAGAGATAAAAACCCAATAGTCGAGTGGGTCACCATTGAACTTGACGAGTTCACACTTCGGTAACAGCATGGTGTCGATCATCTCACGTTGTAAGCCTGCATCCGTAATAGGATTTGGCGTAGGTGGAGGCACTGGTTGGGGTGGCTGTGATGTGTCAATCAACCATTGACCCACCTTGTCTTCAGCCGTTGATCCCTTCATGTTTAACTCAGGAAGATCGTCATTCACAGATTGTTCTTCAAATTCTTCATAAACCTTTTCCTCAGCCGTTGCCATGGCAATTTTAAGTTGAAGCTTGCAGTCCCGCTTCTGCTGTTGTAACCGAAACTCCGCTTCTTCAATGGCCTTCATTGATGCCATGTTAGCAGCTTCTGCCTGGAGTTTTGCCAATGCAGCAGCAGCCTTCAATCTAGCACTGCTAATTGAACTCTGGTTTGATACAGATTTCCTGGAAGTACCAGCTTTGCTGGATTTACAGGCGTTTGATACAGACATATTACAAGCATCAACAGAAAGCAATCATGAATAATGTCAAAAATATAATGGTAAATATCAGAGATCAATATCATAAGCAAATACACTGAAAGAATTATTAAAAGGAAAATCAATATATAAACCAAACACAATAATTATGCAATTTGTAAAATGCATACAATTATTTAGCAAGAGGATATACTGAAGCAACTATCCTTTGAGTCAGTCCAGAGTTCAAAGTTCAAAGTTCAAATTTGAAGTTGAAGTTCAGAGTTTCAATGTTGAGGTTCAAAGTTCAAAGCTTGATGTACATGACCGCAACAGTCCAGGATCACCTCCAATTCATGAGCTCGTCCAAGATACATGTACACTGTCATATAGTACACTGGTTGAACATGCCTTGTACCATGAGGGGGTGCTGTGTTGATTATAACACTGAGATGAACTTCCACAGGCAAGGAAAACATCAGATAGACCACTCCAGAACAAACGCTGCCGAACACAGACAGTGGTCGGGGGGGGGGGCTCTCCTTCTAGAAGTTCCAACATCAACGATCAAAGCACTGCTAAGCCCAATACGTCATGAGAAGGGCTCAGAGTTATTAAACTGTAACGATTTCTCCATACGTCATGTGCTGAAAATCATCTATTTCTCCTCTTTAACGGTCACTGGACACTGCCCCATTTGAATCCATAAACACACAAGAACTTCAATGACTGGCACTTGGTAGACTGTGTTCTGAATGAATAGGGTGTAACTAGGTTTAATCTGAAACAACAACCGAACATGAAATTACAATCAATATCATACCATGGAACAGTAATAAACTCATAGAGTCTAGTAATAGAGATAATACGAACCCAATATTATGCTCAAGAATGGAAGTAAGAAATGGAGATCATATAAAGATTTACCAAAATAGCATCAAACTACCATAAATCCAAGGAGTAGAATATTTACCATGGAAAACTAGAGAAAGTTTAGTCACCAAAATATTCATAGGAAACATGGGCAATGTATCATGTAAATAATGATGTAGATAAAGTAAACTTACAACTGTGATGAGCTAATGATTTATAACTAGCAGCAACAAATGAAAAAGACGTCAGAAACTGCCAAAGCGGTGTAAATTCGCATATTTAGTCTAAAGCCTTTTATCTTGCAGTTCAGAGCATGCAATCCATGTATATCTCTATGCAATCCATGTGCCCAAACAGCCCTGTACATGTGATCACCCAGCCTCAATCACATGTGGCCACTGCCAATGTACTAAACAGTAGTGCACTAAAACAATAAAATGTAACTACCTGATGTTGCATGGTGAATTGCACACACACACTAAACTCAAAAAGGGGAAGCCTGCGTTACAATGAGACTTGAGCGTCCCTACATCAAAGACTGTCCTCTATGGACTTTGACTTGGAAAAGATGTTTCCGAACGACATTTTGACCTACATCTCATCTAAGGCTGCCTCCATCAGCACCTGCACTGGTTATGTCCCTAGCTTTTTGCTAACGACCGTGGCATTTGTCATTGGCCTAAACAGCGACAAACACCCTCCGGCCACAAGGAGAAATCCAAACTTTTCCACCTTGTTGGTCCACCGTCAACTGGCAAAAGCCAGGCCGTGAAAGAGTTTGGCATCGACCCCATCATCCACCTCGTAAACACCAACAACATCAACAACCCTATACTCCACAGCGCAACCCCTTCTGGACTCAACAAAAGACTTTCAACAAATAAATACGGTTATATCCTCAGTGCAGAGATTCCTGACTCCCTCTCTCGTCTCCTGAAGTCTGACGACTCTCGTTGCGGCACATCTATGTCAATTTTTTTCCGGAGAACAAGTGACCTTCACTTATGCAACTAAAGAAACTGATATTCAGGCGTCTCTACCATTTTGCATCGCAGGCTGCATGCAGATGCAACCTCTGGCATCAATGATGGCCCTCTTCAACAAGCGACAAGGCCTAATTGACTGATTTTTAATGTCTGCCCCATTGTGCCTCCGCCCATCTCCAGCCCAGACCCAGGTTGCTAAACTTTGGTTGGAAGATGTCACCTTTTCCTTCTCAGAATTAGTCACTACCACTTAAGACCTGACAAGAGACCATCAATACTTTCTCTTTCTCCGAGGACGCGGCAAACAAACTTAGAGACATTGAAATTGACATAATTACGTCCATTAACAATGCCATCACTCAAGGAAAAGTGCCACCAAAATCCAAAACATTCAACTTTATAGTCCGAATAAGTGCAGCTGTCCATGTTTTCACTCACAGTGTCTAATGCTTCCTGGACAATGTTCTGGTCACAGTTCCGTCCACCTTAATCACCACCGCTTCACTTGATGCTGCCGTTACGCATGTAACCTACTGTGAGGCCCAAAAGAACATCTTTTTGGAGGAAAGTTAACCATTTAATACTTCATATGCTATATCTTGACTCAGGGCCGCAGCACATTGCTTCCTTTTCCACTTAAAATACAAACGTAATAAATTCCCCATAACTTGCGTGCCATTTAAAGGGCATATGAACAGCATCATTTTGAAAATACATTTTTCTTCAGATATCCATGCTTAGGGACACTTTCACGAACATGAAAAGTGAAGCACATTTTGTCAATACATCTCTTTTAAGACCCCGACTGCCGAAGCATAAGCAAGCATCAACAGAAAAGAGAAGAAAGTACACAAACCGCGTCAAGGATAACAATGCAGTTACTAATTTACATATTATCCTCTTCTCTCTTCCAACATGTTTTCCCAAAGGCGGACAATTAGTGCAAACTCCATTTCACACTCATTCCAAAATTTCCTATGGGAACATACTTTTATCAAAGGCCAAAAAAATCCAAAATCAACCTGGTAATATTGCCGCGTTTTACACTCACTAAGCCCCGACTGCCGAAGCGCATGCGAGGTGTCGGGGCAATGTTCACTGACAGAGATCAACAAAATAGGGAAATCAAACCCACAAACCGCCTCATGGATGACAATGCCCTTACTAATTTCATATTCTCTTCTCTCTTCCAACATGTTTTCTAAAAGTCGGACAATAGTGCAACTCCATTTCACCCTCATTCCAGGATCTCCTTTTGGCAGATACTTGTAGTAAAAACTAAAAAATTCCACAATCATCCTTGTAATATTGCTGCGTTTTACACTCACTAAGCTTGACGGCCTTCCTTTTCATGACACTTAACCACAGGCGCGTGCCCATTATTATTTCACCCCCCAAACCCCTCCTCTCAGCCGCGTCAGTACGTTTCCATACCAACACCCCATTCAGTCCTCCACCAAACTTTCCGCACAAATTTTTCATAAAATCACATCTCAGCCAATTCACATAATACAACACTTACTTTCCATACAATGACTTACTTTCCATACAATGACTTGTAATAACATGTCACTTATTAGGCTTCCATAACCTTTTCTTAATATTAGGTTATAGCCAACATCATAAAGCCTGTCCTAGAAAAAGTCCACGTGCAGCACACCATGAGAGACATTCAACTAGCAATCTTACTTTTCCTGGGACGCACCATAACCTACAGATCCTTCACAGCGTCAGGTCCACGAGCCATGAGGAAAATAGTTCAAATGGAATTCTTCAATTGCCTTAAACCAACTTTCTAATTATGGCAAAGTCGTGACTGTGCAAATACCCCGATCTAAACCAGTCAAGCTGTTCCTAAAGAAACACCCAGACGTTATCAATAACTTCGAATTCAACAGCACACCAATGGCAAGATCACAAACAACATCTTGCAAGCTATCATCACCAAAGAAAACCTACCAGACGACTATTTCACTAACTTGTAAGCGAACACTCCAGTGACGCACTTACCTTTTGACCTACTTCATTATCCCCTTATCTTACCCCTTATAGTCACAAACGTTTCATTATCCATACCCACGTGTCAACCTCATGCTATCGTAGGTACTCTTTATCACACCAATCCAGTATTAACCCTTACAGAAGGGACATTTCTCTGTCAAACAGCAACACAACACCTCAAGAGCAAATGCTCCTCCTGGTTTTTAATACTTTACTCGACTTTGTTAAGCATTTCTTACTGAATTTTTTAGCTAAATTCCAGAAATTTTCCAGTTAATTTCACATCAGTTGTTACCTGGCATTATTCCAACCTTATCTCTTTGTTTATTTTTAAATAAGTTGACTTCAATTTAATAAAAAATAATGACAACCACCAAAAATTCTATTTCTTTTCCTTTACTTCAAACTAATTAAAAGACCATTACACGTGTATTTAAAAAACAAGAACTACACACACACCGTATGTCACCGCGTCTTCCCGCCTCCACGTCCCCTCGACGTGTGTGCATCGTTTCAACATTCAAAAAGCCCTACTTTTCAATCCCCACTCCAACCGTTCTCTACCGTTTCTGACCATGCTTTCACATACCCATTCCTTCCCTTACGTCATAAGACGCTAACCTCACACCAGCCATTTATCACCGCGTCTTCCTGCCTCCGCAACTTCCACGTCCCCAACACGTACTGTACATCATTTCACCATTCAAAAAGCCCTACTTTTCAATCACCACTCCGACCTACTCCATGGCAGCCTCTACTTTCTCTGACCGTGCTTTCACATACCCATTCCTCCTTCCCTTATGACATGACGCCCTCTGACGCTAACCACACACCATCCACGCCTCCACGTCCCAACCACGTGCTTGCATCGTTTTGCCATTCTAAAAGCCCTACATCAATTACCACTCCGACCTACTTCTCGACGCCCTCTATCTCTGAACGTGCTTTCACATACCCATTCTGTCCCTTATGCCCGAGGGCGCCCTATGACTCTAACTACACACCAACCATTTGTCACCGCGTCCTCCCGCCTCCGCGTCCCCACATACTTCGTTTGCCAATTCAAACAGCTAAACGGTCAATTCATCTCTCCTAAAACTCCACGGCGCCCTCTACCCTTCCCTAACCACACTTTCAGTCCCCGCCAAACCGCCTCCGAGCCTCCCAGTCTCCACAATTTTGCTTTCAAGTTTGCGTTCGTACCATCTGCCCCATCTCTTGAACACCGCCCTCTTTTCTTCCCTGCATACACTATATCACAACGCCGCTTTACACCTTCGCGTCTCCCAATTACTCCCTGTACACAGTTTAACTCATCAGCCTTACCCTTCAAAAAACGTGTTGCTCAAATAGTACCTGTATTCTATACCTACTCCATTTGCTGTGCTGGCAATCAATTCTAATTTGTTTACAGGACAGGGACTTTATGGACCTCTCTGAGTCAAAGTGTGGCACTGAGCGATGAAGGCCAAAATTCAAGGAAAGTTTGACATTCGGACATGGTTAGCACAGCAACAGTAAAATCATCAACCCTCAGCCCAAGACCAAGCCTCAGTAGCATCAGAAGGTAAGATTTTTTGTGTATTATCCTTTTTCCCCTTAAAAATTTAATCCTGAACTATATTGTATTTGTTATCTATAAATGTCATTTCTTGCAAGGCGCTATCTCTTTTGCTAGCCTGGCTGCATCGTGCACATTTTTAAAACAAAAGCACAAACAATTTATTTTAAGCAATCATACTTTTTGACTATACAAAATCGATAACTTTTTGTTCAGGCAAAGTAGAATCAGGGATGTTCTCAGTCTGTCAAACAACTTTTTGATCCTTTTTGAAAACTGAAATAGCACTGGGTAGCTATCAGAAATTTCAAATTTAACTCTGTATTTGCGTAAATTTGTTTCAACAATTCATCTGTTTGCTATTACATGTATTTGTTTTCAGAATGTGTCCTGTCGCTTCTGCCAAGGAAACAGCCAAGATTATTCGCTGATGAAGTTTGTCAAACGTTTGTGATGTGCCAATGTGCATCGAAAGAAGAAAAACAAACACTTAGTAGCATGGAAACCTGAGAAGAACTGATCGCCCTTTTGAAAACAAAATAAAGTTTGGATTATGATACAGTAACACCGCTTACAAAAAGGCTTAAAGGGACTAATTGCTTTCAAAGTCATTAATTTTTTTTTTGTCCGACGGGCGTGTCAAATTTTTGTGATCAAGTGCAGCAAATAAGCTTGGGTGGTTTTTCGATAATGTCAAGCTTAGTTTCGTTGAAGTACCGTCTAAATTGACTGATTGGTCATGTTGTCAGAATACTAAAAAAAACATGTCTGATTCCGTATTCCACAAATCACGGTGCATTAACAGCGCTACCTGCACTGTATAATCTGATACACTGTTGTCTGGTTGCTGCCGCTGCGTGTGGTGCCTATTCGCCCCTCATAGAAACAGTGTGTGTTTACGCCGAAATGTATTGACAGTACACTGTAGTCCGATTCCGTTGCACTGTGTTTTTTAGCCCCGCGTAGAAACCTAGACCTCTTAATAGCACACATGGCCTGCAGCACAGCGCATCATAAACACATTTCTTATAATAAAATTCCCGATATTAATAATTCAGATTTCTTGGCAAGTGAAAAAGTCTTGCGGGCTAGTGAAAAATCTGGTTTACTAGTCCGGCTGTCTAGTGAGAAAAACAAATTAAGGAAGACCCCGGAAAAGTTTATTTCCCTTGTCGATTTATGAACTACAATTTACTTCTTAAAATATCAAAAACAGATAGTGATCACAATAATAACTGCTCAGTAGTAGCTCATCCCACAGCGACTCGAAAGACAACCAGCAGAACATGGTCCGCTATTTTGTCGAGTCAAAACCTTGGTCCTACAAAATGGCGGACTGCTTTTGGTCGCAAAGTTAAACAAAAACCGCACAATTTCAAGGCATATTTATGTGAAACTTTATATTCTACTTTTAAAAAATCTTTTCAACCATGTCAATTTCATTTTATAGCCCAAAGCGCCCAATCAAAGCAATGTGTTCCTTTAAGAACCATAACTTTAACTAAATGGGAGTAAAAGTTCCACAATTTGATTAATCCATGCAAGTCTCATCTAGGGACATCATTTCCTCACTGGACTCGTCACTAGACTTCTCGCTCTCATTATTGGACTTTTGAAGAAGCATTGTAGCAATGTTGGTCTGAACTTCACACAGGGCGGACTAGCTCTGACTCAACACAATGCAGTTTCTTTTGCGTGTAGATGCCACCTTCACAGTATCAGCTGTCTGAACTTCACACAGGGCGGACTAGCTCTGACTCAACACAATGCAGTTTCTTTTGCGTGTAGATGCCACCTTCACAGTATCAGCTGAATTAATGAGAGTTAAAAATAGATTATGGTAAACATGAAAAAAAGGCACAAGGGTGAAACATTAAATCAGCTCTTGAAATGTTCCATTTTAGTTCATTACATGTTTTACTAATTTTGAATTATGTATAACAGAAGCTACTAAAAAGCTACTGAGAATAGGAAGAAACTATTACTAGTAAGCTTGCGGGTACAACCATGTAAAAATAACTCTTTTGTGAGATGTGTTGGCTCTGAAAAGAGCCGGTGTGGTCTCGACGTTTCGAACAGTATACTCTGATCGTCTTCAGGAGAATGCTAGACTGCTGATGATGCTGAGGCTTAAGTATGGCTGGGAGGATGCACATGTTGGCGGGAAGGATCCAAGTTGTTCTTGACCGGTGATGTGTGGCGGATGGCTGCTGGCTGAATGTGTGTGCGCTGGGGTGTGTCAGTGTTGTGTTGGGCTGCTGGTGGAAGAGTGGGCTTGAGTAGGGGTGACCAGATGTTGTTGATGAAAAAGCCGATGTCTTTTGGAACTGTGTTGTGTGCTTGTATTTCTATGGCTTCTTGTACTCTGCGTTGGTGCCAGTGCTGGACAGGAACGATGAGCTTGGTGTCTTTCCAGTTGATGCGATGGTCTTGTTCGTGTGAATGTTTGATGATGGCTGATTTGTCCAGATGACCTCGTCTGCCGTGTGCTTGATGTTCCTTGATTCTTGTGGTGAAGTTGCGGCCGGTTTCTCCGATGTATACTTTACCACATTCACATGGAATGCGGTAAACCCCAGCCTTGTCCCGTGTGTCTTGTTGGTCCTTGTGTGTTTGAAGTGATGCTTGAATCTTGTTGGGTGCCGTGTGGAAGATCTTGACTTGTGCTTGGGTGAAGATACGCTGGAGCTTGTGGGATGCGTGGCCGATGTATGGTAGGGTGATGGTTGACTTGAACTGTGGTCGTTCTTCTGGAGGGAGGCTTGGCTTGGGCGGGCTTAAGTTGAATCGTTTGTAACCGTTGAGTTGAAGTGATGTCTTGATGTGGTGGAGTTCCTGTTTCAAGCTGTCCTGGTCGCAGGCGCTGAAAGCACGACGGACCAATGTGTTGTGGACTGCAGACTTGAAGCGTGGGTGATGAAATGAAGCGCTGTGTAGGTACCGGTCTGTGTGGGTCTGCTTGCGGTGAACTGTGTGTGAGAGGGTGCCGTCTGGTTTGCGTGTGACTTGGACGTCTAGGAAGGAGATGGTGTTATTTTCTTCTGGTTCCATAGTGAATTTGATGAGCGGATGCTGGTTGTTCAAGTGAAGGAGGAAATCTTGGAGTGCCGTCTTGCCGTGAGGCCATACCACAAAGGTATCATCAACATAGCGAAGCCAGAGGTTGGGGCGAAGATCAGCGTTTTCCAAGGTGTCTAATTCTAATTCTTCCATGAACAGATCTGCTAGGACCGGGAATAGAGGAGATCCCATGGCGGCCCCAGAGGTCTGCTCATAGAACTGGTCTCTCCACTTGAAACAGGATGAAGACACACACGTCAGGAGGAGGTCGTGGACTTGATCAGGAGTGAGGCTTGTACAGTCTGTGATGGTAGGATCGGCTTGGAGACGTTGTTTGGCGATGAGGCATGCTTCTTTGGTTGGTACGTTGGTGAAGAGGGAGACGACGTCAAAACTCATGAGAATGTCAGAAGGACAAAGTTGAAGGTCCTTGATGATTTGGACGAACTGGTCTGAGTTGGTGATGTGGTGTGGTGTGAGGCCTACCAGTGGGTGGAGGATCTTGGTGAGATGCCGGGCTGTGTTATATGTAGGGGAACCCCTGGAAGCAACTATAGGGCGGAGAGGCACATCACACTTGTGTATCTTGGGTTGTCCGAAGAAACGAGGGCAGGAGGATGCAGATGGCTTGAGATGACGGTACGTGGGTGTGTTGATAACTTGAGACTGGTGGAGGGACCGGAGCTGAGTGGTGATCTTCCTTTCGATGGCCGGGATGGGGTTTCTTGGGAGGCGTCTGTATGTGTCAGTTGAGAGGATGTCTGTCACCTTGCGGTCATAATCCACGGTAGACATGACCACGGTGGCATTCCCCTTGTCGGCTGACATGATGTGGATGGACTTGTCATGATGGAGAGTTTTGATGGCGGAGATTTCTTGTTTGCTGGTGTTGGACTTGGGTAGCTTGGGTATCTAGACAAGACAGCCGCTAATCAAGTCCGGGTAGCTTGGCGTTCTTGAGGGTTTGCAGGATCTCATCGCCAAACAAAGTCTCCAAGCCGATCCTACCATCACAGACCGTACAAGCCTCACTCCTGATCAAGTCCACGACCTCCTCCTGACGTGTGTGTCTTCATCCTGTTTCAAGTGGAGAGACCAGTTCTATGAGCAGACCTCTGGGGCCGCCATGGGATCTCCTCTATCCCCGGTCCTAGCAGATCTGTTCATGGAAGAATTAGAATTAGACACCTTGGAAAACGCTGATCTTCGCCCCAACCTCTGGCTCCGCTATGTTGATGATACCTTTGTGGTATGGCCTCACGGCAAGACGGCACTCCAAGATTTCCTCCTTCACTTGAACAACCAGCATCCGCTCATCAAATTCACTATGGAACCAGAAGAAAATAACACCATCTCCTTCCTAGACGTCCAAGTCACACGCAAACCAGACGGCACCCTCTCACACACAGTTCACCGCAAGCAGACCCACACAGACCGGTACCTACACAGCGATTCATTTCATCACCCACGCTTCAAGTCTGCAGTCCACAACACATTGGTCCGTCGTGCTTTCAGCACCTGCGACCAGGACAGCTTGAAACAGGAACTCCACCACATCAAGACATCACTTCAACTCAACGGTTACAAACGATTCAACTTAAGCCCGCCCAAGCCAAGCCTCCCTCCAGAAGAACGACCACAGTTCAAGTCAACCATCACCCTACCATACATCGGCCACGCATCCCACAAGCTCCAGCGTATCTTCACCCAAGCACAAGTCAAGATCTTCCACACGGCACCCAACAAGATTCAAGCATCACTTCAAACACACAAGGACCAACAAGACACACGGGACAAGGCTGGGGTTTACCGCATTCCATGTGAATGTGGTAAAGTATACATCGGAGAAACCGGCCGCAACTTCACCACAAGAATCAAGGAACACCAAGCACACGGCAGACGAGGTCATTTGGACAAATCAGCCATCATCAAACATTCACACGAACAAGACCATCGCATCAACTGGAAAGACACCAAGCTCATCGTTCCTGTCCAGCACTGGCACCAACGCAGAGTACGAGAAGCCATAGAAATACAAGCACACAACACAGTTCCACAAGACATCGGCTTTTTCATCAACAACATCTGGTCACCCCTACTCAAGCCCACTCTTCCACCAGCAGCCCAACACAACACTGACACACCCCAGCGCACACACATTCAGCCAGCAGCCATCCGCCACACATCACCGGTCAAGAACAACTTGGATCCTTCCCGCCAACATATGCATCCTCCCAGCCATACTTAAGCCTCAGCATCATCAGCAGTCTAGCATTCTCCTGAAGACGATCAGAGTATACTTTTCGAAACGTCGAGACCACACCGGCTCTTTTCAGAGCCAACACATCTCACAAAAGAGTTATTTTTACATGGTTGTACCCGCAAGCTTACTAGTAATAGTTTCTTCCTATTTCCCACACCATGCAAAGCTTCAAACATCACCTACTGAGAATAGGTGCGTGAGCAAGTTTATTTGTGGGAAAATAAAAAGTACTAAATATTATTTTTCAAGGGGTCATATTGTTAAAAACCATATACATGTATAACAAAACAAGAACTTTAACAGCATCATTTTCAGCCTGTTTTGTGACATGATTTTAGGGCTGTAGCATACCTCATAAAAAACACGTTTTGATTTGTGCTGCACATTTGATCACCTGATGCGTTTTTAAATGTTCCTATCAAGTAGTCTGTTAAAATCTGAGTTTCTCTCTGATCCCGAAAAAAAGTTATGTAATAGTTTAGTTGATATTATAAATGATACATTGCACACAGCATCGCAGAATAGATTGTGCAATATCATTCCCCGTTATTTTTTTGCAGTCAACTGTTTGATTTATTGTTACTCCACACATGGCAGAGATTCATTCTGAAGTGGTAAAATCAACCTTCAGTATAACTCTCAAAATACCTTCAGATGCAACCAAGTATAGCAGACACAGTGGTCAACAATTTGTGTTTATCACATGTGCAGTCGGCATACAGAGTAAACAATTTGTCTAAAGTCACGTTTTCAATCTAAGCCAACCGCTAATTTCAGAGTGTATTGACTTAACATTGACTCTGAAATACCACAGGATGAACTACGGAAATGAGAGATTGCAATTTTGAGATGTGAGGATCAAATCGGGACGAAGAATCAGACAGATAAACATAGTTCAGTAGTTGCTAGCTTCCTACAAGAACCTAGGTACACAATATTATTCACTTTAGGTACTTTGTTCTAAATTTACCTGTAGATGAACAGGCTTCCTTCAGTTTAATCAACTTCAATGATTAACTTATTTTCAAAATCAATACCTTGTCATTCATGTCGATCCAATCATCTTCCTTAGACTCTGTACAGACAAGATGCTCGATGAGCGAGGTTTCTAGAAGGACATCTGATGTGTCCTCCCTGGAAATTAAATGAGTCACAGGCTTAGCACCCATAAAAGCAATTCACATTGTAGACAATTTAACAAAATATTCAGCGCGCCATACAAATGTTCATGTTGCATAATATGCAGAGGTTTGTTCATAACCAACTAAAAAGGCAGTGACAAACATATGATTCACAGGTTGCTTGCAGGGGCACAAAGTATGGCCATTAACGAGAGTGATGATTTTATACCTGTGAATGGCTGCAGTGCTGTAGCAGTTGTATGATGGGGGAACTTCTGTTCTGCCTCCTTCCATGTTGTTACTGGCAGTTGGTTGACGAGCTCCTGCAGTCAGGAGCTTCTTTTGGGTCGCACTCTCCTTCCCCATATCCCGCAAGGATAGTGACTCACTCATGACTTCAGTCAGCAGTCTGAACTTAACTGACTCGGGCAGTCCTTGCAATTTCATGAATACCTGTCAATAAATAAGTTTTAATTAAAGCTACAATCAATTCACCCTTCACATGTCATGATGAACTACAATGGTTCCACACGTAATGACGATTCTGAGTTTATGGACTAAAACTCAAGACACAAATTATTAGTGACATTTTTGTGTGTATTCTTATTGTACTATTTAATCTATTGTTTTAGGAAAAACCTTTGCATTTTGTATTCTTTTACTAAATGAATTTATAAAGCACCAAAATGCCAGAGGATACAAGGCGCTGAAACAAAGAAGAAGGGAAACAAACAAAAGAGACAGTAAGGCTTTTGACCAGCAACGATTTGGGGAAAAGGGTCCTGAGAGCATATAAACAACACTTACTGTTTGCTTTGGGCACCGGCCCGTTTTCCTCCAGTGATGGAGAACATCTTACTCAGCTTGGAGTAGCACTGTTGCGAGTACTGTGCCATCTGAAAAATGGGTTCAAGGGCCTTCAGCTTTTGCAAAGGATTAGGCATTAAAAAGTGAATGCAACTTTTATTTGAAAATAAAAAAATCTAAAAAACTTTTGCCATCTTGTCAGCACCTTTTTGTGAGATCAAAAGGGTCTTCACCAGATATTGCTCACTACAACGGGCATCCCAGACAAACACAATGCCCATTGCGATAATGTAGGAGAAACAATAACAGGTTTAGGCATCGTTTAGGTAACTTGATTGCCACCCAGACTAGCATGCAATTCATTCCATGGCTAACACATTCATAATGAGGGTCAAGAATAACTGAGAATGTGGATGTTTGAAAAAATTTTGAAATATCATTATAGCTTTTCTGATGGTGGTGCCTTTTTTCCAAGAATCAATGCACATTCTTCTCGCCAAGCCTTGCTGGAGGGCGGTGGCTCGTCCAAGCTGAAGTCGAGGGAATGTTTGGCATAAAGCTGTCCCCTGCAAGCATGAACGCTGTCCCTCAGGTTGCCGCCTTGCACCAAGTGAGTTCCTAAATTGTGAAGAGAGGCTACCCTCAGGGACTGCAGGCGGTCCAGGTTACTGTATAACCTAACTTGAACAGTGGTAAGGCAGGTATATGAGGAATCATCTGCCAGTTCCTTCATCGCCTTGGTGAGTTGATTCCCACCAAGGGTGAAGAACTGCGACAACTCGGGCACTTCCTTGTTGAAGTTGCTTCCAATGAGCAGAACGGGAAGCAGTGTAGAGCATGCTGCCGTCTCCTTAAGTCCCTTTCTGATCTTATCCTTGTGTTGGACGTCATTGGCGCACAAATCAGCAGATGCTGCGGGGGCTCTTGGAGACAGTGTAGCAGCACATCCTACTCCCCTGGAGTACAAATAATGTAGTTAAGTCATTATATGAGTAATAAATAATAAACTGTTAGTAATTGTATAACGCATATCACTGCAAAGTACATTGTGCTTTAAAACTCTCGGAGCAGCCGGGAGGTTAAAAATAATCCAATGGTTACCAAATATGGTCATAATTTTTTTTTCAATGGGCCAATAAGGCCAAGATTCCATGTAGTCCTCACCCCTGGTATACCCCACAAGCTTGTAGACTCCCATTGGACAGACCCTAACCAGTGCGGAGTAAGGAGTGTTGAAAGACAGCAGCCACCTGTCTCAGTGTAGTAGTTGATTGACCCTGTGTCAAGTATTCCCTTGGGACAGGGTGGTATGCACTTTGTGAAAACAACTTGCGCCGCATACTGGTCGTAAATAACACAAGTCTAAGTCTTGACTGGCACTCCAATTCACCCCCACAGTGATTTATAATGGTTTTGGGCTTGCAGGGCGGGTTATTGACCTTAAAGACAGGGTGGACGATTTTTTAACCTCCTGGATATCGGGAAGTTGTTGATTAATGTGGATGCTCCGAGGGTTAAGGGGAAAATATGAAAGAGACAAGAATGAAGCAGAAATACAGAGGCTGCAAAAAGCTCTCTGCAACTGATTGTTGCTATTTTTTAATTACAGAATCTGTTGGTCCAAAAAGGAGGCTATTGTAGGAGTCCATTTTAGAAATAACAAGAGATGAGCAAGTATTTATGTCGGTTTTTATTCAAGATATTTTCTTACAGAGCCGAATTTGTGAAGTGCAAAGTAATTATTGAGGTGCCATTGGTGTTCCTTGTGATGTCATGTCTTTCTTTAAGTTTTGGGATTTTGTTGCCATTGATCATTTGAACAACCAAACGAAACTTAGGAACTAAAGCCAAAAAAGAAAATTTACTGAAAAAGTTGTTGAAGCTGCAGCTAGCACAGTCCCCCTAACCCTAAAACCTTCTTTCAATCTTTCAATTTGTTCTAGTAGTAACAGTAAAAGGTCAACCCATTTCCCAAGCCAACTTGTACTTGCGCCAATTTCGGTCTGCTTAATTTCATCAATAACTCATACTCGTTTTGTCAAATCGTACTCCTAACAATGTGAATGATTTGCAATCCTTTAAGGTTACCTTGTTCTTGTTGGTTTTTGGTTTTTTTGGGTGGTCTGACTTTGCCAAAATATTATTTTGCTGTTAACTCAAAACTTTTGTCTTATTTAAGGGAAGAGAAGTACAAGTACATTGGGCAAAAGTTGGAAAGGGCATACGTTTACTCAAATCCATGAATGTATCACATGCACTTGCCTACATACTTCTCGCGGATAGCTTTAACTTTGCTCTCAATGTCAACTGATTGGCGCTTGGCTGGTGTTATGTCATTCACACTGCGCCGCTTCCTGTTCGTGTTTGGAGTGCTTGCTGTTAAATCAAGATTAAACAAAATCTCACAGCTACATATTTATATTATTGATTACCACATGCTTATAAAGCTGGTCAGTTGTCGATAAAATAAACACACCTCATTTCGAAAATAACAATACCAGAAAAGATCAGAACCCAAATTGTCAAAGTGACTGAATATTACACTGAATAAGTTTCGACCATTTCCAACATGCTGCCTGTATTGTTTATACAAATAAGGATAACCAGGAATAAGTTTTTGTGCCAAGTACAAAAACTAGGTGTTCGGGATGACAGGAGATCAACAAGTTCATCGATGTTATTGTGGTAAAGCATCTGAAAATGTAAATTTCAACCTAAAAAAACCCCTTAAATAACACTTTTTCTACGCATTTTACAGAACTTCCTGTTTAGACAGGTCAAAATGTCAAGAAAAGGTCACCAATATAATTATATCCATTTTTGTTAAGTAGGTAAATTTCAAGTTCATACAATCTTAGGAAGTATGCCTTTGTTAGCGGAAACTCGACAGGCATAAGAAGAAGTAAAAAAAAAAGTCCCTAGATTTTAACAAGCTCTCTCCACTATTTTATTTGATAAGTGTGACCGACTTGTCATTTTAGGCGAATCGTGAATTGTTATTTCCATTTCAAATTTACTGAGAATGGTTAAACTAATTTGCTGTATTTTATCATCAATCATTACCTGCTAGTGGATTGATGCTGCTATTGCTAACGTCACTCTTCGACTGTTCGATTACGTTGATAATCATTATATTATCGACAGCTAGCCCAGTAAACTCCTCCGACATATCTTTGTTCAGTATTGGAGAAGGGGCCATCTGTGTCACTGAACTCGTGAAGGACCATGTTTACTGACTTCTTGGTGTTGAATGTTACCTTCGGATGAAGCATTTTGATACGTGTATTGTTCATGTCGTCCTGTCTGGAATACGTTTAACGCACTCTTAATCCTTTTAGAGTCAAGAAGACAGGAAAGATGGGTGTGCATACTAGGATCTATAGCGTAGGTTGTTGTTTAAGCCTTGTTTCCATATCGACGTAAAAGAAGACCAAGACAGCGTCACAAACAAGACCCAAATTGCAACACAGACAATCAGCAAATCCCCCCCCAAAAAAACAAAACAAAACAATCAGACAACCTACAGCACCGATGGGCGAAGTTTTATTACCCCTTACATACAAAAAGTGCGCTGACCATGAATTATAGAAAAGAAGCTAAACGCGCCAGCCCATTGTTTTTCGTAATATCCCATTGTGATGTGTGAAGGTGCAACACCAGCCCATGGCTTTTTCAAGAGTCTTTCAATGCAGAATTCTATCGATCAATAATGACCCGTCACTGATAGTGGCTTGAGATACCACATGAATTGAAATGAAGTGGCGATTCTGGCTTTTGATTGTTCCGGATTGGAGTTAATACAGCTGCAAATCCGAAATATTGTCCAGTCCCTCCGACCGGAGCACGTAGACCATGGAGGATAGACAATAGCGTATTTTCCTCCATGGTTTAAAGGTATGGTCATAATATGGTAATGCCCCCAAAAAGGAAAACAATAATAATGAATGATAATGTCAGTAAACATCTTGTGAAATTACTTAAAAATCAGTAAAAGAATTTGAATCTAGCAACTTTCCGGGAAGCCTTACTATTCAATGATGTCCGTGGTGCGAAAACTGCCCCCACTACACAGCAAATTCCGTTGGTATCCCGTGTTCATACAGCACATTGCATTTATATATGTATATAGGCCTTACCATGAGTTTTTTGCTGGTTTCTCAATAAGTACACCCTGTATCGATATGAAATTTTCATTAAGTAACTTTAATTGCACTTTTCTTGAAAATTCGGGGTATAAATCTACGGAAGCGTAGTGCCGCCACATGAATAAAAAAATCCCACTCTTATCATGTACGTACACGATAATTATCGTGTACGTACACAATAAATTGTACAGTGTGGTGTGACGTGGCGTCCAGTCTCCGTGCGTGTAACAATACTGTGGAGATCAGTGGTGGTGATGGTATGAATGACACACACGAGTACAGACAGCAGCCTAAACTATTGCTGCGCTGATATCGACGCGTCCATCCAGACCAATATTGTGATCAAACATACTGGTAGTTGCTATCTATTTTGTGGCATATTTAGTTGGCAAAGATTATGGCAGAGATTGACATTGTGTCGTTGTTTCTGCAAATCTTAGTCACTGTTCACTCTGCTTGTTATAGCATGCATTTTGATCAAATTTTCTACAGATAGATATTGGTCCAAAAAAAGTGTAGGGTGATAGCTCTATCATCAGTCTATGCCTTGGCCGCTGGTGGCTGATTTAGTAACACACTGTATCTAATAAGCAAGAGGCTCGGCTCTGGCCTGTTTTTTACAATAGTCCCTGAACTTATTCCGGGTGGTTTTTCATCACTGTTATTGTTAGATAATAAATAGAGGGCCAGAACTCCAGAAAGAGAAAGTGGTCGGGTATCAGTGATGAGGAAGTAGTAAAACAAGGTTCAACCATGGCAGGGAACAAAAGGGCATCAAAAACGTCAAGGAAGCTCAAGTTAGGTTGGATTCATGAGGGGAAGCAAGTGAGGAAGAAAAATGGAGGCGGAACGCGAAGCATTACTGTTGACAAGAGTGCCAAAAAAAGAGGACATTGCTGAAAAAAGCAACTGAGCTTTTCTTTCCGAACGGCATCTCCAAAATCGCATATCTCAATGAAGTGCATTGTGATATAGTGGATTTTTCAGAAGCTCCCTACCCAGAGGGAAAGACTGTAGGACAGATATACGAGGATGTAAAAATGGGAATTTTGCGTTTTTACATCACAACCTTCAAAGAAGACAGCTCTGAAACTGGTGCCTCCTCATACACAAGGCAAATCCAAAGAGAAACACCCACCCGAATGATGCCATCAGCTACCATCTCAACAGTGCCCGATGAAGTTAACCAGCGCAGTACAGCTCTGAAGACAGAGGAGCAGTTCTATGGGCTAGTTGATTTGACTGAGGTCAACCTTTCAGATGCTTCAGGGACAGTTGAATTTGGGCCATTTACAACTGTCTCAGTGGAAATTGCAGATCTGGATGACACCTTACAATTGCCAGTCTCACAAAGTGATGCAGACAGCTGGGATGCTTCCTCTAGCCACCAAGCCCAAGGACTGCTACAATCAGTACCTCTGCAACAAGAGAGTCGTGTGTCAGAACCTCACCAAACAAGTGAGCCCAACGTCCCCAGTGACATCCCCATTGAAGTCGCTGGTCACCTGGAGATTCCACCAAGAAGTCCAACTCCTCCCCCTGAGATGACATATTTACATATCCATAGGGTCAACATTGTTGAAGAACTTATCGCGCCCTTCAAAAATCCTGACATTCTGAACACAGAAATTTAAACTTCATTTGTTGGTGAGAGGGACATTGACAACAATGGGGTTTCCAGAGATGCATATTGCTCGTTCTGGCAGGAGTTTTTCACTGGTGCTGCAGAGGGGGAAGAGAGTCGAGTTCCAGCCATAAATACCAAATGGATGGAAGAGGAATGGAGGGCAGTAGGTAGAATACTACTGAAAGGTTACAAAGATTACAATTTCTTTCTCCTCCAGTTCAGTGAAGCTTGTGTTATTGCCCTCATTCAGTGTAGACATGGTAACCCCAGATGTTCTTCTCAAGTCGTTTATGACATACTTATGTCCCACCGACAGAGAGGTGGTAAAGATGACCATGCAAGGTGATAGCAATCCGAGGTAAGTTGCAGGTCTCTGAGTGATGGATGTGATTGCCATAAGTCTTTGGTGACGGATGTAATTTGGGAACGGGAGTCGATCAAAGCTCTGCATTTCTTACCCAGAATATCAATTATCTCTTCGTTGTGAGGACCGATCAGCTTTTGATGTTCTGTGGAGTGGATGTTGTATGAAGGAGATACTGAAGGAGAAATTGAAGGAGACAATGAAGAAGATACTGAAGGCAAAGGGCGGTTTATCTGTTGGCCTCTGACGGTTTGCCCTGTGACCGTGGGCCTTAGTAGTTTAAAAGCTCACTGCGGCATCCCCTTGCTATGTGACCTTCTTTACCACAATTGTAACAGATGTAGACTCCGTTCTTTGCTGTATGGTTGAGGTTGGGTTGTGGTGCTCTTCGTCGCCTGGAGATGTCAACCTCTTGGGTAAGGTGTTGCATCTGCATTATGACATCTTGCATAAGTAGGGGATCATACTCTGGTCTTTTACAGGATTCAACTTGTTGTTCAGGACGAAGAAGCGATGCCTTCTGTTCTGAAGAAGAGGGTGGCTGACTTGATTGTAGTTGAGGCTTTGGTGGTTGAGACGTCTGTGGCTTCGTCAGTCTAGGATGGAGAGCGGCGTCCATTCAGTTTTCTCTCTCAATGAGTCGAAGTTCAGCTTGGAGGTCGCGGAAGGTCATTTCACGAGGTTTCATAGGTGCTAGTCTCTGTGTTACTCTGTCATCTTTGACACCACGCATGAATTGCTGAGTCAACATTCTGTTTCTGTCTGAAGGAGAAATTGACCAGTTCATGCGTTTTTCAGTTGTTCTGAGGGTAGCTTCCAGTTCTACTGCATAAATTGCTAGGGGATTCGTTCTGGCGTCGTGTTCTCTCATAAAATTCTGCAAGAGGGTCTCCTCCAGAAAGTATGTCACTGAACTGTGCCTTTAACTCTGCAAAAGCGTCTTTTGGAGTCTGGAGTTCCAATGGTAGATTGAGGATGAGCTTCCTGGCCAAGCCTCCCAGATATCTAACAATTGTAGAAAATTGAAGATGAACTGGTATTGCTGTGGTGTCGATCAGATAGCTTGCGTCTCGTACCCAGTCATCGATGGAGAGTGTCTTTTCTTGGCCAGTAAAAGTCGGTATGTGCTTCACTTGGTGAGACGGCATCGGTTGGAGATGTTGAGAACTTAGTTGAGAAGAAGATTGGCCAACTCTGTGGGATGTTGGGGGCAGACCCATGAAGGAGGTAGGACTTCGTCTTGGTGTTGTTGTCCTGGTGGTGAGAGGGTTTCTGTGTTCTGACGGAGATCTATGGAAGGGGCTGTTTGGTCGTTCATGTTGTCTCAGTTGTTCCGTGTATGAAGGAGAGCTACGTCGTGGTAGTGACGCAGTAGTGGCAGGTTTAGGGCTGGCTCTGACTTGTTCTTGCTGCTGTTGCTGTGGTTGCTGTGGTTGCTGCTGCATGCTGAATTTGAAGTTTTGGCTCACTCGTCTCCGAAGTTGAACCAGGTCATCTAAGAACTCTTCCGGTGGTGAGGTTGGATGACGTCGTGGTCTTCTTTGTGTAGGAGATGGTGGAGGACGTTGTGGAGTTAGATGAGGAGGGTGGTCACCTCAGAATGTTGTAGGTGATAGCATAGGATATTCGTCATTATTTGAGTTTGCCATGCTAGAAATTGGATGGTCTGAAAATATCCAACTTAATTCAGAAAACAGGTTAATTTCTCAGGTTTCAGAGTACACAGTAACTGAAGTCACTGTACACAAATATCAGTAAATATAACAAGCAAATCTTTTACAAAACTGCCTCGATCCTAATCAATTAATATCAAGATCAAAAAGAATCGTAAAGGCAATTCAATAAAAAACAATATTTACACTCTCCCTACCATCATAATGGTTGCTGGCTTCACTCTAAACTCAGTGTGAGCAATCAAAATAGAATGACCGTGTATCTATAAAACACTGACTCAAAAATACGCAATTCAGCTTACACGTAACTCAGCATAAAAGGTAAGTTTCAATCTGAACGCTGCAATGATTTTTTGAATTGCTCTATACACTCTGTAATGAACTCAGCACCAATGAAATACAAAGGGATTCAGCACAAATAAAATGCAAAGAGATTTAGCACAAATCCACTAAACAATTTACAACAGGCTAAACGAGTAAATAGCACCAGCCATGAATGTTGTATAAGAAACGGGTGTTGCTTCCAAAAATAAAGTACAAGTAGGAATTTCAACACCACACTTTGAAGCAAATATACACAACTATAATCAATAATGGATTGATCACCTTAGAATGAAAAGGTAAGTGCACTTGTTTCGTAAACAAACTATTACGTAACTCAAAAAATTCTTGCAGATGTTAAAAGCAATAGTACATGTTACTAGTATTATGTACTTGCAATGCAAAGAATTCGAAACAGCTACTGGAATTTGTATTGTGTTTTACTTCAATGCTTACTTTGGATTGCGGTCTTGACGACTTCCGATTTCGACTGGAGATAGCTACTGTCTTGAGGTGTTCTCTGTAATTGTTCAGGTGTGACCCGAGTCAACCATTGTTCGTTGATACTTGACGATTTCCGAATTTCAAGTCGATATAGCGAATGTCTTGAGGAGTCCTTTGTAATTGTTCAGGTGTGATCCGAGTCAACCATGGTTCGTCGATTAAGTTCTTGCGTGGTTTTTGTTCTTGGAAGTTGTTGCACTTTCAGGTAGCGTTAACTTGAGTTCGGTGGCGTTTCGTGAACATGTTGAGCCATAGTAGAAAATCTGTGCGGTGCGCCTCCGGTCGGTGTAACACCGGGCGATCGGTGTATCGCTGGCGATTGGTGTAGCCTAGGGCTATTGGTGTATCGCCGGGCGTGTTGGTGTGTCTGGTTTCGGTACCGTCAAGAGCCAGGATATATGGTAGAGTCGTGTATTCATGCAGGAGTCTCAAACAGGTGAAGCTTGCAGAGTTGTTCAAGAAAATGTTTTCCACAGAACCGGATCTTCCACCATTTTGTGACCGGTTTAAATGAAAGATTTTAATGTGGAAACATATCTTAGTTCTCTGGCCTCTGGGCTTTATTCACACAGTCTGTCGGAGAAGAACAAGAAGTTGACAGTTGTTATTCTCCCGACATCAAAGTATAGAATGAATAATATTAATGAGAAACAATAACATTGCAATAAAATAAACGTTAATATATACAGTGCTTATGTCTACGAGTTATTCAAAGAAGAAGGCAACTAATAAATCCACAAACGGGGCGGGTTTCTCTCAGCCCCGGAATTAAACAATTAGAAAAAGATACATCGCTAGAAAATGTACATTAATGTCTAAGCGATTACTAACTAAGGCCATCAAATAACGATTGTAGTTGGATGGCAACAGTAAAGAAAGAAATAATATAAAACAGTATTTCCTCTGGCAGGTTCCCGCCAAAACCTTTATGGCGTCCGCCATCTTGGAAACGCCCAAATATTCAATTAAATAAACCTTGCAAACTGTGCAAAATATACCTAAAGAAATATTACTCATCAAGAGCTCAACTATCTCTTTCTAATAACTCAAACTCATGTATAATAAATAAAGAAAGGTTAATGAAACTAAGTTCTGAAAAAGGGCGGAACTCCTGATTGCCGAATCTCAATTCGGAATCTTGCCGAAACAACATTAAAAAGTGGCTATAAATCTAAGCAAAATGTATAAAACAAGTATAAATGCAAGGGATTGTATAAAGGTAAATGCAATTTATGATAAAGGGGAAATGTGAAATAAATAAAGAGAACAGATCATTACCTGTCGGAGAAGAACAAGAAGTTGACAGTTGTTATTCTCCCGACATCAAAGTATAGAATGATCCGAATTGATAAATTTGAAGATAAAGCCACCGCTGGGGGCGCTTGAACCGGGGTTTGAAGTGTGAATAAATGAATATATTAAGTCAACAAAGAAGCATAAAAAATACGTTTTACACACGTTTTTCTGCCCGTCACACTTATATATGTTGCCATTTTTTCCTATTTTTTAAATTCTTAGGGCCTATAGAGTTTATCTTTCTATTATCTTTCTAGTGTTATTTTTATGCTTATTTTTTACATAATTGTTTATTTGTACTTATATTTATCTGTAAAAACTGTCTTAATTCGGCCTCTGGCTGCAATGACATTTTTAAAATAAACCAATTCAATTCAATTCAATTCAAGTGGTTCTGTTATCAGTGCTCGCATCTCCTGAGCACACGCCAACACACCACTAAAAATGGATCACAGTGTTTTGCAAAATAAATAAGAAGATACTCTATAAATAAACAAGGAAGGAAATGGTGACTAATGAAGTGCTCTGACAAACACACAGAAATATGCTTTGATCCCCTCCATAAAAAAGGGAAAAACAAAGTTGAGTTCAGCATATATAACAGGAATAAACTAAAGTGTGAAGATACACTTATTATAAGATTGGTGTAACCATAGCCTAAGGACTTTTCCCAGACTGACAAAAAACAATTAGAACTAGATATATCGTGATTGTAATCAACAATCACAAAGCTGTTCCAAGTTCATTTGGTTTACTACAATAATTGGGTCCATACCATGAAAGTAATGATTGGAATTAATGTTTCTGAACGCAACCTTCATTGCAAGTCTGCAGATCGTTCATCAGACTTAAATTGTGAGCATCCTGTTTCAAACGGAAGTAAAGGTCATAGTGTGGTCATGCCTAATAACAAAATGTCACATGTGATGTAAGCTACAAATGGTACAAAGATTATGACTCCAGGACATTTGGCACAGGAGATATGCTTTTTTAAATGTAGAGCTTCCTGTTTGGACCGGAAGTAAAGGTCAAAGTGGGGTCATTCTAATAACCAAATGTCACAAATGATGTAAGCTACAAATGACATTTTGCACATAAAATGTTACATTTTGCACATAAAATGTTACATTTTGAAATTTTGAACTTCCTGTTTGGACCAGAGTAAAGGTCAAATGGGGGTCACACCTGTAAATCGAATGTCACATATGATGTAAGCTACATGACAACACAAAGATTACGACTTTATAGATTTTAGTTCAGGAGATATGACGTTTTTTAAGTTTTGAACTTCCTGCTTGGACCGGAAGGAAAGGTCAAATTGGGGTCTAATGTGTAAGTAAAATGTCACCCGTGCTCTAAGCTTTAAAATGGCACAAAGATTATGACTCTATGATGTGTGCTTCCGGAGATGTGATTTTTTCATTATTAAACTTTGAATTAATGTAACTTGATACCTGGTGACGTCACGATGACGAAAACATGTTTGCCATACTATGATTTTTTGTTATTTACAAGGTGGTATAACTTTTATTCCTATGAGATGCCTTTGAACGAAAACCCTAAAAATGCACAGATTCTGCAAGTTTCATGTAGAAAAGCATCTACCGATAGAGGGCGCCAAAGCATATGAGCAGTCATAATAATTAGTTAATGAAAGCCAAACTAACATCTGAGAACACAATTTGAAGTTTTAAACGTAAAAGATAGCGCTGCCCCGCCGCATTCATATTTGCAGTTTTCCCAACAAAAACCTGTACAGGTTCGCAACACCCAAAATCCTCATTGGATTAACCTGTGAAAAAAAGGCGAGTGCGCACTTGTGTACAACTTTGCATCAACTCTAAGCAGCGAAAAGTGGCGCAATCCACACAGCGTTGTATCAACGGTGCTCAGATTGAACAATTAACGGTTAATTAAAGTGAAATTACGTTGTGCTTTGATGAATTCTTATGGTCTGGGATAACTCTTGGTTAAAGTATATATGTTTTCAAAACGATTTATGTTATATAGGAAATTAAAATTGTATTTTTTTTCAAAAGTTGTGCTTTTGACTTTCGAAAATGTGAACACTTTTGGAGCCATGCATTTAGCACACAGATACAAAACGCGTTATAGATAACGTCACGATGACATGACAGACACAAATATGCCACAGTGCACATCTACGATATGAAGTTTAGAACTGAAAACGAATTGACGACCGGACGTATACTTGTGATATGGTTGGAACAATATTGCCCAATTAATTATTCATACTACTGTCAGATGAATAATTAATTAAGAATTAAAATTTAATGACATCTAAAAAAAATTTCAAGACATAAGCTTTAAAAATGGTATATGATTTTTCTACTTTTGATAATTCTAAATGGGATTAATGGCTTTTGAAAGAGTCGCATGTTAAGTCAATACGGTTTTAGGGAGAGAAAGAATAATAATAATAATAGTAATAATAATAATAAAAAAAAAATAAAAAATCTCGACAATTACAATAGCTGTTCTGACTGAAAGGTCGGAACAGTTAACAAGTCCAGGGCTTGTTCTGACTATATATTTGGGATTTGAACAATTTTCCAGATTTGGATGTGTTTTCCTTTCTAAAAAAGTTTGTGTCGGGGTGGACATAAAGTATCGTATTATGTCTGATGCAAAAGTCGAGGATGGTAGTCAATAAGACACACCAGACCGGGTTTTGGGGTATTCATCCCGGCATGGATCACCAAAAGCGTGCGCACTAGTTGTATGTTCTGTGTACAAGCTCCGATGAAGTGAAGTGTTGATTCTTTTTTTTTTCGTTTGTATCAGTACGTAGATATAGGGATACTATGGTGGCCCTGAAGGGATATAACGCCAATATCCCTATATCATAATAACGCCAATATTCATGACAAAATTCCTGACTTTGGCCCAAAGTCACAAATATTGACGCAAATAGGCCTAGTAATAAGTCTCTGATGTATGTGTGACTGAATTGAAACTGGATAATCCTTCAAGTTGTTATCAGAGCAATAGTCACAACAAAATTGTGGGGTCTCATGTTCAACTACACTACATGCATTCGTATTAAAACGCTACACAATACAAAAAGAAACAACTTCAGTTGATAGTATGAAGAGTTGAAGACACCATTTAATCTTTGTAGTAGCAAGAAATAATCCAGTAATACCCTTCTTACCAAGGAGACATTGTCTGACCCTTGCTTTATGGTTTGACCATCTGATCAGCTGTCCGTGGCTGGCTTAACACCTTGGGCTAATGTAGCCTTGTGGCCTATAATAAACCCAATAAACAATACACCAAGCCAACTGCCCTAATAGTAACCTGCTGATTCAGATCCTGTGATAACTTCTTATACATGCTAATAACATGACCAGTGAGAGCTAATAACATGACCAGTGACATGAACGGACGTGTGTAGCGTTCGCTCCCGAGTCACAAGAAAATATACAAGAATTCTTCATCTCTTCATTCTGTTTATTGATCCTTCAACATTATCATAAATATCTATCAATAGTCCCTCCTTAGTAGATATTTTTCACCATCATGCCACCACGAAAGGAGAAAAAGGGATCAAATTCAGCTGAACTATCAAGTTCTAGTGTGCCCGCACCATGCAAGTCATGTGACCATCCGCCTGCCGACCATTCGCCAAGCTCTCCGGCCAGTGAGATCGCCTGTTTGCGGCAGGACATTAGAGGCATGGCAGCCGATCTCCATGGTAAGCTAGATAAAGTTATAAGAAATCAACATGATCTTCTTACCAGAATGGAGATACTAGAATCCGCTAACGAAGAGATGGAGAAATCGCTAGTTTTTACAACACGATCCGTAGAGGATGTTGAAAAGAAAAACAAATCACTATCCGAGGGTCTCTGCAAGATGGCGTCCCAAATGAAGGAAGCCCAATCAAAAATTGTCCAGCTTGAGGAAGCCAACTTACACCTTGAACGCTATTCCCGAGGATTCAATTTAAGATTTGGCGGCATTCCAGAAACCCTCAATGAGAACCCGTCATACCCCTACGAGAAGGTGAGAGAGATCTTAACCACCAAATTCAACATGGCTGACATAAAGATAGAGAACGCACATCGGTCTGGTCGCGTACCAAAAGTAGCCTCTGAGATGTCCCTGAAACCTCGTCACATCCTGATTAAATTCCTGTATGGACCAGAGCGTCTCGAGATCTTGAAGCATGCAAAATCTTCCCTGATCAACACCAGCATGTTTGTACTGCAAGATTTACCAGCCGCAGATCTGGCCAAAAAGAGATCTCTGAGAGACATTATGAAAAAGGCATATGACTCAGGGCACAAGGTGGTATTCCGTAACGGCGATCTCTTCATTGATGGCAAAAAACACACCATGTCTACTAAATCGTCATCTACGTAAACTTTAATTCTGCGTTGAACCAATCTTCATGTCTTCGTGGACAGTTTAAACAGTTGTAAAATATAATTACAATTTCTTGTGATTTTCTATAGGAGTTGTAAATTCAATTGCACATTTTCGTACCTATTTTGTTTTCCCTCGTAATGTACATGTACCTCGCTATTTTTCACTGTTGTTGTTTTTTGTTTACTGTCGTCATGGATACTTGTACTAGCCCGGTCTCTAAGCTTATTAGTATAAATCCTACAGATGTAGATTACCTTTCAAGGATCATTTAACACTCTCAATTGATTCCCATCCCATATACTATGACTGGTATGTGTGAATTGTGTCACCAACACAATCCGTGTTTTCAACATGTGTTACCGTTTAATCACTTGAGTGACGATCAAGATTTCTTTTTAGCCCTTCTTGAATTGAAAACTGATCACAGAACAGATAGTCAGAGGCTCTTAAACATGCGCTTCAATCCTCCCATTTTCAATAACCATTTTGCTGGTGACTCCAACATTGATCCTGATTCTAACTTTTACTCCAACATCCAGAACTCTTCTTCGGACTACTTGTTCTGTGACCAGTTTAATGAAATGCATAAGGATAAAGATACTAATCAAAGCAACTTCTCTACCTTTCATCTGAATGCTAGAAGTTTTTTCAAACATTTTGATGTCATTTGTGACTATCTGGCTCTTTTGAACTTTGAGTTTTCTGTCCTTGGTTTCACTGAAACTTGGCTGCATAAGGGTAGTCCACCCTTCGAAATAAAAGGTTACAGTTTTCTTGGCAAATATAGAGCAGTCAAAGAGGTGGAGGAGTTGCTTTGTATGTTCATAATTCAATTTCCTTTCAAAAGAGGGATGATCTATCTCTAGACAGTGATATATGTGAGTCTCTTTTCATTGAAATATCTTCCCCAGGGCGTAAACATATCATTGTTTGAGTTCTTTACAAGCCTCCTACGGTCAACCCTGTGGATTTTACTGAATCTTTTGATAAACTTCTGCATGTTATTAATCAGGAAAACAAGCTCACTTTTTTAATGGGTGATTTCAACATAGACCTCCTACACCATGAATCGCATCAGGTTACCCGGGACTTTGTTAATTGTCTGTTCAGCAACTACCAACTACCTTTAATTAACAAACCCACCCGCATTACAGAAACCAGTGCTACCCTTATTGATAATATTATTTCGAATAATACTGAGTGTAATATTTCTAGTGGTATCCTGTTTGCTGACATTACTGATCTTTTGCCAATCTTTCAAATTTCTACCTTCAGGACTTACAAAAGTTCACTTAGATCCAAGCATTATAAGAGGAGGGAAATCAATGGTCATAATGTTGCCTCTTTCCTAAATGATCTTGAGAAGGTTAGCTGGGATTGTGTGGTATCCAGTGGAAATCCTAATGAAGCTTTTGACACGTTTCACTCAAAGTTCTCCAAACTTTATGATAAGCGTTTCCCTGTGAAGGTAGTTACTCGTAAAAAGAAGTGCTGGATGACTAATGGGTTGATTAAATCTGTCAAATATAAGCATAGATTGTATAAAAAGATGCTCAACAACCCTTCTGATTCTAATAAAAGTAAATTTGTACTTTATCGTAACCAACTTAATAGTTTAATCAAGAAATGTAAAACTGATTATTACAAAGATAAATTTAACAATGCTAAAAACGATGCTAAGAAGACTTGGACTATTATCAATACTGTTCTTAACAAAAGCACTCCTACCAATTGTTCGTCGATCAAGGAAATTAAGCACAATGGAAGGCTGATTACCAGCCCTGATGAGATTGCTACTGCGTTTAACAATTACTTCACTGGCATTGGTGCTTCCCTGAGCCGAAAAATTCCTCAACCTCAAGTGGCTTTTGACAAATATCTTCAGGGCAATTATGCTGATTCAATGTACCTTTATCCTACTCACCAAAATGAAATCTGTGACATTGTGAACTCCTTCAAGAACGGCAAAAGCCCAGGTGAAGATGACATTAGTCCAGATGTGATCAAATCTGTCATAGGGCATGTCAGCCTTCCATTGTGCCATGTGTTTAATCTCTCTCTTTCAAAGGGTATTTTTCCTGACAAGCTTAAAATAGCGAGGGTGACTCCCATCTTCAAGAGTGGTGACCATTGTGAACTTAACAATTACAGACCAATTTCCGTTCTGTCAGTCTTCTCTAAAATACTCGAAAAGATTGTTTTCACCAGGACTAGTGCGTTCTTAACCAAATTTAACATTTTATTTTGCGGTCAATATGGATTCAGAAGTAACCACTCTACCGACATGGCCCTTATCGATATGGTCAACAAAATTAATAAAGGTTTTGAGAAACATTCTGTCTCTGTGGGAATCTTTTTAGATCTATCCAAGGCCTTTGACACGGTCAATCATGACATTCTTTTACGTAAATTAAGTCACTATGGTATAAGGGGTACTCCATTAGACTGGTTCACTAGTTATCTCTCTGGCAGAAGTCAGTTTACAAGAGTCGGTTGCTCTAACTCTACTATCAATGACATTACTTGTGGAGTACCCCAAGGGTCCCTTCTTGGTCCATTGTTGTTTTGTTTGTATATTAATGACATTTGCCATTCATCTAAGTTGTTATCTTTCATCTTGTTTGCTGATGATACCAACATTCTTTATTCCGATAACAATGCTACTCTCGCTTCTATGATCAACACTATTAACATTGAATTGGGTAATGTTGCCACCTGGCTCCAAGCTAACAGACTTTCTCTCAACTTGAACAAATGCAATTTCATAATCTTTCGTAAAAAGACAGTTGCTTCGTTAACTTCTAATTTTCAAGTTCAGATAAATTCTGTTCCTATTCAACAGGTGTCACATACTAAATTTCTTGGTGTTTATATAGATAGTAGTCTTACCTGGAAGTTCCACATAAAAGAGATTGAAAACAAAGTGTCCAAAAGTATTGGTATTATAAGCAGGCTTAAACTTATTCTCCCGTGTTGTATTCTACGTACTCTGTATTGCTCACTGATTCTACCGCATTTGTCTTATTGTAATATTGTTTGGGCAAATAATTTTCGATCTAGAATTGATAAACTGGTTAAGTTGCAAAGAAAAGCTGTTCGTATTATCTCTAAAGTGCCTTACAGAGAACACACCAGTCCTTTGTTTTCTAACCTCAATTTGCTTACTCTCACAGTTATCAACAGCTTTCAGCAAGACATGTTCATGTTCAGATTCATCAACAATTTACTCCCAGCTTCGTTGCATACTATTTTCCAGTTAAACAGATCTATCCACAGTCACAATACCCGGTCGTCCTTAAAACTTCACATTCCTCTTGTCAAAACCACGCTCTCTCAACACTTTGTTACGTTCTCTGGCCCTGTAAACTGGAACAACTTGCCTATGTCGCTTTCTGGATGTGTTTCACTTGCTCAATTTAAACACAAACTCAAATCATTTTTAATGCATAAGTCTCCTTAGTTAACCCTTTAGCACACTGCATAATTACTGCATTGTATTATATTTATTTATTTTTTATGTCTATTCATTTGACTCATCTCATTGCTTTTGTCCAGCCTAGTATTAGTAAATGTATCCATTGTTTATTGTGGTCTGTTATGTAATATAATGTTTGTTGTGTTTTTTTGCTTTGTTTAGTTTTGTTTCTGTATACAGGCTGTTCCTTTTACAAGCCTTGCTTTTTTTGGAACGTGCCTCCACTTCTGTATTTAAACCTCTGTATCTTATATTGATATTGGTGTTTTGTGGAAATAAATGTTACTTGAATTGAATACATGTAGTTATTCTGTGGCCAACTCATTACATGATTATGCAAGGTTTGATTTCCTGTACTTTGTACTGTGGGCCGATAAGGAAACTACTGCAGCAATGAAGTAAACTTACGAAGCCTTTGTGTGTGCGTGTCTGGTGTTGTTCTATTTTAAGGCCAGGTCCCAATTTCATGAAGCTTGCTTAGCTAAGAAAACTCTTGATGAGCAAAAGTTGGTTACCAGGCAAAATACCATACAGATACAGTACTATCAATGCGACTGGTACCCCATGTATGTCTTGCTTAGCACAGAAATTTGCAAAAGCAGAATTTTCTGCTTATAACAGCTCTATGAAATTTGCCCATGTTCATACTTGCTGGGTCTGCGCGCGCAAACCCAATAACTATATGCAAATGTCTAATCAGTACTACCTCCGTGGTCAGATTTAACGTTCCTACTTCATCAAAATAGAAAAAAAATAGGGGCCTACGCAAAAAAATTGTGTTTGGTGCGGAAAAGCACGCTGTAACTTGTGTTCATACGTTCTGTGAAAATTGTTTTCTCCATTTGCTCTTGCATCCCTTCTAATCAAAAGTCTTATCGATACTATAAATCAACAACACCCGGCCCTCAAATTTACTTTTGAGGCATCAGATACTTCCATCAATTACCTTGGCCAATTGAAGGTTCGAGGAAACTGGTATTCTTGATACAAAAGTCTGTGACCAATTGGAAGGCAACAGATATAAAAATGAGAATGGATAACTTTCAACTTTGGTTGAGTCTTAAGTTTCGTTTAATGACAACTATTTACATCATAACTAGATAAATAAAGCACAATAATCATCCATGCAAGGTATTAAGCAAGCAAGACTATGATAATAGTAAAGAAATATCCGGCTATAATAAGTTTAATTTAGAATAATGTATATATATATTTGTTTGCATGGCTACCACAAGGGAGAAGTGTTATCTGGGTGATCCCTGAAAAGTAGATGAAATATACAAACCTGGTGTCATCATAATTGCATACAACATGAATTACAATAAGCACATTAAATATCCCCCGTACTTTATATATAAAAGTGGTTTGACTCCAAGGTATGGGGTCATACGTCAAGGCAGACTATAAGGCTTCAAGGTTGAAGGAAACTAAATTAATTACGTAGATAAGACGCCTCGAAGTGCAGATATATTGTACAAAAAAAAGTGGGTTTTGTGTCACCACTAAACGATGTAGGTTAATTAACACACCTCAGTCAAAATGCCAGAACCAAAATGGCTAATCCGAGCAAGGAACCTCCTTTTTAACTTAAGATAAATATAAATGGAACCTTTGCTTTTAAACATTCAGCTTACAAATAGTTGTCTATTACATGTATATACAAAATATACACATTTTTAACTCACCGAACGTATGATATTTGTATCAAGTATCCCTCAGTATGTTGTTTAGTGGTGCAGCTACGGCTCGATATTGAATGAATGTTTTAATTGAAACTGAAGTCAAACCAACCAACTCAAATTGAAGAACGGAAAAAATGGAAGGAACGGAAAGGTAGCTCCTCTCGCTGTAGCTGGTGGTGCAGGAATGGCCTTACACCACTACACATCATATTCAGCTAGACAAGAGCCACACCGTACATGGTTCACTAACTTGAGTATTTCTTTAGAAATTGAATCATTACCCACAGAAACCTACCAATACCTACACAAAACATCTTCCCCCCCCACCCGTTGTGATCAAAGCAATGGAGAAACTCTCCCATGCTCGCAACACGAACAATAAAAAAGATTTCCTATTCGAAGTCAAACACTTTTCCGAAGAAAATAATGTTATAAAGTTTCAGAAATCAACGGAATTACCGGAAAAGTATCACACAATGAACGGTCAGAAGTCTGATTCATAAACAGAAAACCAAAACCCCACTTATCTTCCGTACGACATAAACTGAAACTTGGAAGGACCATAATATTTTCGACCAGGTCCTGCGACGCTCCGAAAATGTATCCAAGTTCATTTTCTGTAATTCTCCAAAGTGTCAATAATTTAACTGATTATTTAAAACCCTGGTGTCAGCGGGGAGGTTGACCCTTAAACAGCTTCAGAGTTGATTGGTCTGGACAAAACTTTGCTACTGGCAAAAGGGGGGTTAGATGGGAGCGGAGCCACCCTGCGTGGCTTTGGGTTCTTTTTATTGGTTTTATTGGGCCTGAATTACTTCAAGGGACACTGTAAATATTTTCTTATGTGTGGCTCCCTACTATAGTCTGTTTTATTACTCTAAAACAGCCTCTGAGCCCTCTGGATTGGTAATCAGCTTGAATAATGCTAAAAACGGCCCAAGGCTTATCTTGGGTGTCTGTTTAGGGTGGTTCAATCCCAAGGAGTATTCACAGTGTATTCAAGGTGTCCTTGGCATTAACACAGCTTGGTAATTACTGTTTGATAAGGGTAATTTGTCAACCTGTAAAGTGGTCTCACCTTGTTTGAGGTCAGCAGTACAGGATTGATCCCAATCAAAATTCCTCTGCTCTGAAACATTGTCTGCCCATTTACAATGATGGTTCAACCCATCACATACACATTCCTTCTTCCAGGAGAAGGTCCAACCTTTGTTCTATGCTTGTACTAATCATATTGTACAGTTACTTTGATTTAGCAGTCTACACACTTTAGGCCTATTTCACTTTCATCATTCTGCAAAATAGGCCTACAAATATATTTTGTAGTTCCCATATACTAGTTTGTTCTTCATCCAAAGACAATGCTATTTTTTTGGCAATAAAATCTACTGGCCGGACAAGATCATAGGTGCATATTTTTACAGATATTAACAAGAAATATCCCAGAACCCAATGTTTGAAGATCCACTGTATTTTCATCATAGGTTCATTGATTGTTTCTTTGGGAAATGATCTCGATCATGAGGGTCAGATTCTTTTTGCAAGAAATGTAACCAGTGCAGACTCCTTAAAATTTTAGATAATCGGAGCGTCTTCATATATTTCTGTATTTCCATGTTAAAGTAAACCACATGACAGTATAGTGTCCGTTATAACTTTACTTCCGCTCATGGTAACTGGGTCCCAAAATGGGTGCCATTGCAGACAGATAGATTTGTATAACTTCCATATAATTCTACAAATTGTAGATTTTCATTTGGGGGATAAGAATGTAAATTTGAATTTTTATTTTTTATACTTACATCTTCCTAACCAACTTATCCATTAAAAAACAAGAAATTCACAATTTCTCTGTTGAGTTACTGTATAACGATTAGATGTAACCACATACTTCACCTGTGCAGCAACCACCTACTAGATTAATGTTTACATTTGAAGCAGAGCTGTAACACAGCTAATCACCCCCATGAAACTATGGACTGGGGCAGTAACATTCTTGAAAGTAATACACCGATTAAAGATGCCTGCTCGTCACCATTACCCGTCGACTGTTTCTGTGGCACAAAACGATCATGTACCCGTACCTATTTTCCATACAACGCATGTGCAGATCAAAGGTGATCTTTCGTGGCACGAATTTTGTTTGTTACGCGTTGACGAGTGGGCGTCTTCAAATTCACTGAGGCCAGTTAATGGTCTTGGATGATCTTTTTTCAGGGTGATTAAAGGGAGTTGCAATACAGTAAAAGCATGGTAAAAAGAAAAAAATCACTAAACTGCATGGAAATCCTGACATCACTGTGATTTCCCGATGGTTGCGGGGCAAAGAATTTCATCGTGTTAATGATATTTTATATTTTTGTATTTTTATAAATTTTTAGTGTAATACCATTTGTTCTAGTAACTTTTCTTCTAAGCTGGTTTGGTCGTTTGGATAAATCTAGTGATGATCATCATCCTACTGGTGTAATGTGAACTTATTTCCTATGAGAAGGAGAATAGAAAATCTGTGCGAAACCTATGTTTTTTTATTACGTGTGAATGCTTTGCAAGTGGCTTAGATGTGACCAAAATAAATTTAGTTGGCTCCTCCTGCTGGATTGAAAAACAATCTTTGGGTTATTTTGTTTTGTTTTGTATTTTTCCGTTGAAAGTGAACTCCAGCTTGGGTTGGATTACAGGGGTCGAAATTAACTTATTTTTTGTGGTAGCCCACAGGACTAGTGATGACAAAATTTTACTAATCCTCCCCATTTTTTGGTAGTCCTGAAAAAAAAAAAATAGTTAAAAAGCAAAAGCAAACACACACACAAATCATGTGACTAAGTCCCACATGTATTTTACTACACCTTGCATGAATCAAACATTATGTCCAATGGCGAGGCCCTGTTGTAGCACTTTGGCACTTTTATTTCCACACGGGTAGCAATGATACTTAATTTACAGCAAAGAATAAATAAATAAACAATACTTTTAACAATGTTTATAGCTGTTAAGAGTTTTCTTATCTGTCTGGGAGAGGGAGACTCAATAGTGATTTCTAATCAGGTCTGTAGAAGACCTGATCAGAAATCACTGTTAAGACCTGATTAGAAATCACTGTCAGTGTCAGGGTCTTCTGTAGTCTGTTCTTCATCATCACTGCTACTGCTGCTGCTCGCATCACTGTCAGTGTCGGGGTCTTCTGTATCATCACTGCTACTGCTGCTGCTCGCAGCTGGTCTTGCCCTTGGTCCATATGGCTGTAGGTTGGTCCGTCTTGATCGTTTGCCAGATGACAGCCATAAATTTATTGCTGGGGTTGGGTCGAATTTTTCTATATTTTGTGAGTGCAGCAAAATCATCATCAGATCCGATAGCATGGATGGTTTAAGCCTAGCTCGCCAGTCAGTTTTGATGTGCTTCATTTCTGAAAATCCTCGCTCAGCATCAGCAGAATGGGCAGGTAGAGTCAAGATTATGTCTATTAATGCCATTGCATTACCAAAGCCAGCCGCACAAGCTGCTCCAATATCCGACCACTGCAATGTGTGAATATCTTTGCTCCTGTCAAAAAGAAAAACGGTTAGATTTTTTTTTTTTAATGCTATGGGATGGTGTATATTTACTTCATAAAATGTGATTAATAAATCTATATGCTATGGTGGCCCTGAAGGGACATCGCACATCGCATACGTGTGCGCACACGTATGCAATGTCGTGAAACAATTCGCGAATGTGTGCGCACACGTATGCAATGTCGTGAACCAAATCGCGAATATATGCGCACACGTATGCAATGTCGTGAACCAAATCGCGAATATGTGCGCACACGTATGCAATGTCGTGAACCAAATCGCGAATATATGCGCACACGTATGCAATGTCGTGAACCAAATCGTGAATATGTGCGCACACGTTTGCAATGTCGTGAACCAAATCGCGAATATATGCGCACACGTATGCAATGTCGTGAACCAAATCGCGAATGTGTGCGCACACGTATGCAATGTCGTGAACCAAATCGCGAATATGTGCGCACACGTATGCGATGTCGTGAACCAAATCGCGAATATGTGCGCACACGTATGCAATGTCGTAGAATAAATCGCGAATATGTGCGCACACGTATGCAATGTCGTGAACCAAATCGCGAATGTGTGCGCACACGTATGCAATGTCGTGAACCAAATCGCGAATGTGTGTGCACTCGTCTGCGAATATATTCGCGATGTCGTGAATTTTATTGCATACCATTGTCGCATACCTTTGAATAAAATGTCTATTGATCTGGGGGGTTGAAGCACCAAGTCTGGAATCAAGACGTACAGGCATATATAAATAGGGTCAGACTAATTTATCTTCGCGCGTGACTGTCATAATTCATGACTGTTTTCTTGCTATTGACTGTTGATTTTTGATTGTAGTAAGCCTATTTTATGCTAATTTGAACTGTCCGTCGGTGATCATGAGTCGTCACAAGGAGACGGAGAAAGAAAGTGTGAGTTTTTTAAACCAAATATTAATATTTGCCCTTTTCTCATTATTAATAATAATATTATCGAAAAAGTCAATCCCGATCCTAGGTCGTTGTGTAATCTTTAAAGTTACTACGATAGTAGTTAGTACTATGCTCACTCACGATATATACTAGTACTGTACATGTAGTATTACTAGACAGGGTCTAAACAAGGGGGCAAAACCCAGGCCAACTGCCCTGCCTGTGTGATGACGTGGGTCTGGGTCAAGAGGCAATTGAAATGTTCAACTTAATTACAATACCACTTATTTTAAGTAGATATACCCACCCGGCCGGACGGGTTAGACCCCCATATAGGCCCTATGGTTAACTGGCATGCCATACTCAGTGTAGCGCTGTACTCCTTTGTTTGAAATGTTTATGTAATAACAACCTGGGGCGCTGATGTCAACATTTCGAATAAAAAGAGTACTGCGCCCCAGTTACTGGGTCTAACACAGAGGGTACCTTTTTAAAATGACTATATTATTATGAGTTCAAAATCTAGACTTGCTAGAACTTAGAAGTTAGAGGTATAATTTAGAAATTTCCCACAAATTTTGTTAATTCCACAATGTTATTCCTAAATGTTGACCCTATATTTCATGATATTTAAGTTGCTATGACTGTGTAGCAACTGTAGGAAAGTAAATGCATTTTCTTGGGTTGATTGAGCTTCCATCAGTCGATCGCACAACCATTGGGATTGGTAATAAATGCACTGCAATCGAACGATTGCACTGTGACAAGAAGCACCCAGCAACAACATTAACAACTAATATTAACAATATCATGATTGATGAGTAGAACACTGAATGTTGGGAAATAACTGTTTATTTTTCTAACTTTTGTAATTCTTTAGATAAGAGATATCCTCCAAGAAATGGGTCTACAGGCATGCATAAAGGCATTCGAAGATCAACAGGTAATGACCAACGATTTGGGTGTAGCACGGTAGAGTTCGGATGTGATGAAAATAAATCCCACCATATAACCTATGAACTTCAATTAGCGCTAATAAGGGGGTAGAGTGTGGGTGAATCTTTAGTACAAAATTACATCACGAGATACAACACTGGAGGCGGTTCCCATAACAAATTTTCTAATATGAGCAAACTAATACATTGAAAGATTGATGATGATGAGCAGTGCAGGGAGCCCGGGCTGGAAAGTCCAATAAACTTTTAAAACTAAGCCCTTGTCTTTCTGGAAGATTAGGGCTTCAACTCCAAACAACGTTGTGACCAAATGCCCCAGTCCCTGCACCAAGGTTTTTTTGTGTATCAAACATTCCATATGCGTAAGTTCAATTTATAAAATTAATTCATGAAAGGGTCAATCAAACGGGGATATGTCCATTGTAACCTGTAAAGTAATGACGTGGATTAGACTTATACTGGTCAGTGCTAATTACAAAATGGGACTATGCATTATGACAGCCTACCATGCAGGTGCAGTTGCCAAAGAAAAGGACCATTTTCCATCACAACCATCCATTAATAAATTTCCATAATAGCGTTTGATAATTGCTTAATACTAAAATTTGTTATAAAAAGAACTGTAAAATCACCCAAGTTGTTACACCACAGAGAAAAATATGTATATAATTAAAAACTTCCATCTTGTGTTGTATTTGAAGTGGATTGTACCTAGGTCTGAGGAGTTGTCATCCATTCAGATAAATCAAAAATATTCTCAATTGGATGCTAAACATTCCATATACACTATACTTTTTATTATGTTTAACTTTTTTCATTTCTGTTTGTGCTTGTATTTCAGGTTACAACAGAGGTAGTGCCAGAAATGACCGATGAGCATCTGATACAACTAGGGGTCTCCCTCATCGGCCAGAGATATCAGTTAAAAACTAGATGCAAGAAGATTGTGGGTAATAAATTTTGGCCTTAACTACACTTTTTGTCTACTCTTAAAATCTTAAAAAGTACAATGCCAATAAAGTCTGTCATTTATTCTTTGTTTTTGAAAGTTCTAAACACACGTTCTAAGGGGCACATGGAAAAAAATACCCAATAACATCGGACTGAACACATTTTGTGTTGATCTTAAGTGTTATTTGTCTATGTTGTATTTTTAAACTGCAGGTAATAATACTGCGACACCTAAAGGGATATTAAAGCTGATACAGCATATTGGAGATAATAAAAAGAAAAGGTCGTCCAAGATCAACGAAGGAGCGAGCTGTTCGCGAAGCAATGTACCCGTAAGTATATGTAGCCCATTCAGCGGGTCAAAAAAGAAATAGGATATACAACAAATTTGTACTTACATTCATTGAAGATGAAGAGTCATTTATGTACATTTTTGGATTGAAAGACAGTAGCACACAGTTGTCAGCCAACCCTTAAAAGTTGCAATATTGTTAATATTAGTGGTAAAGATTGCATTTGTCCCTGTCTGTTCGACAGTCAACATATGTATCAACTTGATGATTGGTGTGACGCCAGCGCAAATTTTTCTTCAATGTAGGTTTTATAACCTTGTTTAATTGTTGTGATCATATTTGTACCATTTGCACATGGCTAAAAATACAAACTGTGATAACGACAGCCTGTTCCAATAGAACCTCAGAAGATTGACAAGATGCTTTGTCAAAATTGCTATTCCGGACACACGTACAATTGTACAACTGGTTTTAATGTTTGACTTTTGTGTGTTAATTATTTTCAGCAGTCAAGCAAATTATGCTTAAGCGCTGGATGGAAGCACTATAACAAGTCTGAAAAGGTGTACAAACAAGTATACTCAGTAAAGGGTGGGGGGACAACGAATTTATACATGGAAGCCAATCTCAACTATGACGAGTGTGTACAGAAAATAGAAGAAGTGTTTTTTCCAGATGGGAAAAACGGTAGACAAAGGCTAAAGCAACTCGAAAGATCTCTTGCGAACTATGTAGGTGACCCAATAAAGTCAACCTTGACACTACAGGATGGACCATGTAATTTCACAGTGGGCACCTATTGTCAGTACTGCAAAACCCAAAGAAAAAGAATCTATCTCCTGACAAAGGACATCGTCAGTCCTCCAGTGAGTAAAACATTTTTATTTTAAATCATGCAACACATGTTATCTACATTGTAAATTTGTTATCCACCATGTCCACATTGAAACTTTGTTATCCACATTGTCACTTTGCTAACAGACACAAACCACAATCTCTTTTAAATTTTTTTTTAAAAATGTCACTTTCACCTTTCTGCGGCATTTGTTCATTATCAGTTGGTACAAACTTCATTTTTTCCTGTACTATTTGTGTCCCAGTGATGTTTTCCAAATGTTTTCCCTTTTCAGTGATATTGCTGTGCTGTTGACACAAGTTTATGCATTGTAATATAAAAAGTAAAGGGTCGGCAAAACTCATTGTCAGGAAATCAATTCAATTATTTAAGCATTTGCATATTATGCAGCAAACGGAACTGAATAATATCACATCGTTCGTCAAAATGTTCATGGAGGTTGTACTTTTAATTCTTCGCACTTTTGGATGATGTCTGAAATCCCCCTCTGTATTTAGATCTCATAATATATATCTCATCCTTTTTTCAGGACAGTGATTCAGATGACGATTTTGTTGATCCGAAATTGGTAAGTATTTTTTCATCAGTGTTTCTTTTAAGTCTTCAGCAGATGGTGCATTTCATTTATAACACATATTTGGGGATGACATGTGTAACAAATAATTATTTGTTGTTCAGTAGATTCTTTAAACCACTATTTGTAAGCCCTTTGAAAAAAATAGTGATGAAGGTTTTTTGACAATTCCCAATTAAACAACCATCTTGTTGTCGCTCTTTATGCAAAGGTTCTAAAAACACAAACCACATTATGTTGTGCAGAAACGATACCCCAAGCAGGCTTACGGCCTTTCTTGTAACCAGGTTGCAATTCATTTACGAAAACTTTTCACAAGTTACTTTTTCAGCTAAGTCAGCAAAGGGTGACATCTACCGAAGCAAACATATGTTATCAAAACACCTCTAACATCAAAAGCAAGGATGTGAAATTGCTAAAAGAACTTGATGTCATAAAGTTCAGGTGTAAGGAGTATGCTGGAGACCTGTATCATAAGCCTGACCAGTCGCCTTATAGTAACTTACCATTGGCAACATAGTACATAGAAACCAGACCATCCCCCTGGACAGAATATTACAATGTGCACATTGCATGTTCCCTACTGCTGCTGCCTTATGGTAAAATGGTTACCATGTCTTGTAGCATTGTAATGTTATGAGTATACACCAAATAACTGTTTGATACACAACAAATTAATAAGCACTGTACTGCGATTTGAACAGGTCACAAACAATCTAAATATATGTGTATGAAAACAAATTTGGAAAGTTTGCCAGTCAACACAATTGTGATAAGAGTGTAACCAAAAAGTGTTTAAATAATTGTGATGCATTTTTGGAGTGTGGCTGTTGAAATTAACACTATCCTTCAAAAAAATCTCTGGTGCCACTGTCTTTTCCTTTAATAATTTTTGTTTTGTTTTTTTGTTTTAATGAAACCTGATCAACTAGTATGTGTTATAAAATTAATAAATGTTTTTGGATTGATTAAAAACAATTAGGATGTGACAAGAAGGCGACGTCTTCATGACTCCGGCATCGTGTCAACCAAGTCACACTCTTCAAAAGGTCCCACACCAGAAATTGAGTGTGATGACACACTTCCTGTCCCAGTTGCATCATCGACTCCAGTCAGAGATCCTAAAGAGTAAGTGATGAGCTGTGACGCAGCTCCATATTTTGATAATACATGTACAATCCTCTTGAGGACAATTGAGCCTAATGATTAAAATGGTTCTTTTACAGAACTAGAAAGAGTGCTTCTTTGTGGTGTTACTGCAAAACTTTATTTACTGTTCCCTCATAATTCAAATGTTAATGATTGCAATTCAGTGTTCTTTTTTAATAGTTGAAATGTGTTTGTTTCATTTCGTTTTTTTCTTTTTCTACAGAACTAATCATTTCATGCACTGTCAATGTGCATAATCTAGAAAAATAGCGTAAATGGTTTTTCACACAATATAGTAGTAGCATTTAATCATTCTTAATATACTGCCAACCCGACCCATTGTTTGTTTATCTTTTTCAAGGTGACATACCTCCTAAGCTACTAAAAATTAATTGTATATTAATATTTAAGCGTACCATTTCTTTAAAGCATCTACTCAGAACTAATTGTCTTGGATGACAGCGATGAAGATGTTTCAGAAGTGCCAACAGTGGAAGCAAAAGCAGAGACGTCTAGGTCTTCAAAGAGGCAACGCATCACAGGGTAAAACACAGATTATAACGCAATAAAACACAAGTAACTTTATTAAAAATAAACACTATTAACTTGATTCATCAACAAAGTGAACAAGGTCTTATATACGTTAACTTGAAATAGTTGTCATCAATCTGTTTGAAGCATTTGTATACATGTGGTCTGAATGTTTGATCTAGATATGTATGCCTTGTCCATAAGTATGTCTAGCCATTCAATTTGAGGACTTAACAAAAAGATCCGGGAAACATTACTACCACTGTCAGATCTTAGTGGAGTACAAATGGGGACATCATTAATATAAGAAAACCAAGTCCAGAAATGGAGATCAAGGGCATATAGTTTTAATTTGCTTCAAAGAATTACAGGACATGTCAAATGCACTGTATGACCTCCACGAATTTCTCTTTATCATTTTAGCCCACATGAAGCAAAACAGGTCATGCAACAAATCAAAACACACCTGCAAATATTGAAAATGGAATACATAAATGAAGAGTTTGAAGCACCATGCACACATCTCAGGATTCGTCGCAATGCCATATGGCAGGATGCTCTTCGAGTCTTTAAGAAGGGGAGCTTTGATCCAAGTAAGCCACTCAAAGTGACCTTCCTGGGTGAGCCAGCCGTCGACCAGGGAGGGCCACTCAGAGAATTTTTCTCTGAGATAATGCGTTACATTTTCTCAAGTAGTTCCATGTTCAAAGGCGATCAGTGCAAGGCAATCACACATAACACCGGTGTCCTTCTGAAGGAAGAGTTTCGGATTGCTGGCCAAGTGCTTGCAATGTCTCTGGTTCATGGCGGTAGGAGCCCGAGTTGCCTTTCCCAAGTGCAGTATGAGTACATGGTCAATCATAGCATTCATACTTTGCAGCCATCTGTTGATGATATCATGGACGAAAACATCAAGGACAAAGCAGACCTGGTAATAATTCTTCATTACTTATTTGTCATAATTTTGATCTTGTTGGAATGTATCACATAAGCTAGTTGTTACACACTAGGAGACTTTTGAGATGCTTGCGGCAGCAGACGGAACAGTCCTTTTGACAGTTCTTAGTGTGTGCACACATGGTCAGTACTGCTTATAAGAATCATGAAAAAGACAAATAAAAAGTATCCCACTGTTGCAGAACAAACTTTCTTTATTTAAATACAATTTGATCTATTCCTAAACATTGCACTGTTAAACATTGCATACCATTGTTGTTTTACACAAATTCAAACATACATGATATTACCTTATTGTTAAAAAGTCACTACTCTTTTACTCCTACCCTTTTTGTTAATAAGTGTAATGACATTTAAAAAATAGTAATATTGTCTTAAATTTTGCGAATTTTCAGTTTAAAAATCTACATAATTTTCAATCTATTATTACACTGGTATAACAAATGCAGGTGCTACATGTTGAACTGAATCAGTGACATACATGTATATTGTTCCCCACACATTTTGCTCAAAACCATGTCACATGTTTATGACATTTGTACAGATGTTGTGCTGTACAACTTAAAGGCTTGCTGAAATGAAAGTATTCCTGTTTTTTATGTTACCCTTATAATTTGTATACAATAATTCAGTTTTAAAATAATCATGATGTTGTGCAAGTGAATTATTGTATACAAATTAGAGGGGCAACCTAAAAACATAAATAAATTGTATTTCTGCAACCCTTCTAGCAAAATGTGCTTACTTGATCATAGCTCACCTTTTAAAATGTTGTTTACACACCCACAGCTCATGAGATCAGTAGATGATCATACCGTAGACTCCCTACTAAAGAGCGAGGAGATGATAGATATGCTAGTCACATGTGGGGTGACTACCAAGGTCAGGTACTCGTTAAGAGATCGCCATGATATTGTGGTAGCGTTGGCTGTACATGATCTTGTTTTGAAGGTCAATGCCGAGCTACATCAGTTTATGGAGGGTCTTGAACTATATGGTATCTTAGACTTCTTCAAGTCTAACTATGAAGCTGGGAGATCTTTGATGTGTAGTGGAAACGTGTTCATGCCAACCCCTGATGATTTCATTGATGACATGGATGAACCAGAGTACTCGGTTGAAGGTGGCAATCGTCACAAACTGGAGGTTGATGTGTTTGCCTATTTTATCCAGTTCCTAGAGGATTTTTCAGATGAAGGTACTTGTGGGCTAAAAACATCGTTTTTAGTAACATATTATATATAATTTTCCTTTACTCTTTCAAAAGAAAAGAGGAGCCTTTTTAAAAAAGGAAGCACTGAGTTTATGCCCTGACAACGTATTGTACAAACCAAAGATTGCCCTAACCATGGATAATCACAAGACTGGACAGTAAAAATAAAGACAGTACATGACTTAGAACGCGCTGAGAAAACAAAGTACATGTACAACTATTAATAATAAGATAAATTACAGTAAATTGAAATATTTGCACACGTTGCTCAACAAGGAATTACCCCCACAAGCCTGCATGGTGGCTCTGCGTACAGAGTACAAACTTTAACTTTGATATTCACTCATATTATAGAAAATAAGCCCCTTGCAGGACATTAGAGCAGGTCTAAGCTGTGTATGGATGCTATCACTTCTTCACTGGATAAACTACATTCTTTATTAGGTTTTAGTCCTAATTTCTGTATGTTTCATCCATTTTCTCTCTATTAAGGAACCATCACTTGTGAAGGAAGAGATGTTGGATTGGGCGACTTCTTGTACTTCATGACTGGATCTCCAACCTACCCACCACTGGGCTTGCCATCAAAACCAAGAGTGAAGTTCACTCATGACTGTTATGTACTCACTTCACCATTAGCCAACCAAAGGTGTAGATGTTTTCCAGTTGTATCAACCTGCGCACTCACACTGACCCTTCCTATGCATTTTGTGTCATACTCCACATTCCAAAAAGCAATGTGTGTAGCCATCCTAAACAGCAAGGGATTTGGCCAAGTATAAGCACATAGAAAAATCCACTTTATACAGCGTAAGTGCTTTTTGGCTTAAAGGCAGGGTGTACCTTTGTTAATTACTCCACAGACTTAATTACCATTAAAATAAAAAAATCACTGGAGAGCTTTTGATAGAATAAAATATTGTCAGAAATGGCTCCCCTTGAATTTTGTCGTTTTAGACAGAGATAATCTTCACCCACAGGGTTGTGTTTTCCTTTATTAAAGTTATTAAAGTTTTCAAATTAAAAGGTTTGCTAAAATACAAATAATTTATGCTTTTATGTAACAACTTATAATTTGTGTAGAATAATTCAGTTGTTAAAAATCATGTAGCGATTCCTGTGTATTTTCAGGAACGCCTACATAGTTAGGTCACTTGCTGACATGGATCGATTCTCAACAGGATGTTACATGCATTACATAAAATATAATCATGAGTGAATATTATGTAATGATGACATGACAAAACGTTAACAATCCAGCCATGTCAACAAGTGACCTAGTTTTGTAGGCGTTCCTGAAGACTATTTTGGGTACAGGAAAACAAAAATTAAAAAATACACATGAATGCAAAACATGATTTTTCAAACTGAAATATTGTTAAAAAATTATGAGTTGTAGCATAATACCATAAATGCTTTGTATTTCAGCAAACATTTAATAACTGATTGAGCCTGAATTTTCACAGGTTTCTTGTGTGCATATGTTGGGATACACTAAGTGAGGATACTAGTCTTGGACAATTACCAAAGGTATATCCTGCTTTTATAGTGATTTACTTGTTTGACAATTTATAGCCTTTTGCCACTGCCACTTCCAGTGCCAATGCTATTTCATTGTTGTTTGTTAACCTTTCAGAGGCAATTTTTTGAGAAATCGTTACATGCTGGATTATGAGCCAAATTTTGTACACTTCATTAATAGAACCCATACAACAGTACTTTTTCAACCCATAAAGTTTTCCAAGCTCAAACCTCTTGCCAAACCTGAAGGTGCTTTTTTTAATTGTCACAGTGTAGGGATATTATTTGTATTTAATCATTTGTTGTTAATGAACGAGTTGTCCACTGGTAGTCATTTATCACGGGTGGTACACATCACCTTTAATTGGCTCTCTTTGGATCAAGGTACACTTATAAAAACATGCTACAAGCAGAACCTTTATAAACAATTGAACATAAGGCTATGTTTTAGTGGCATAAGTGGAAATTTCCATTACCAGGGAAGGGGTACACAAGGGCAAACAATTCTGGGTATTTATACCATGGAACCACCAATTTGGGTTTGGTTTCAATTTCATTTGGGACAAGGGGTCGTAGGTTTTTTGCATGCCGTTGTTAAAAAGGCATATCAGATGGAATAGTTGACACTGTACAGTAACATTGTTTGTCGATAGAAGTGTCACTTTTGTGTGTTTGTTTTTTTACTATTTATTTTAAAATATATTTTTCACAGGTAGTGCTGACCATCAGTCCTCCTTTCATTCTTTTGTTTTGTGCTCTATGTAGCTTTTATTCATTTACTAGAAAAGTGTTCATAAACAAAGTTTATTACGAACATGTATGTAAACTTAATGAAGATGTCATGGTAAATTATGTTTCACCTTGTATCTTAGGCTGCCATCTTGACCACTGTCTATCAGCAAACCCATGAATTTCACGGTGCGGGCGTTTGTCGCATCTTGACAACAATTTTGTCCATGATTATAGGTCTTAATTGAAGGCTTGTGTTGTTGTGAGTCTAAAAGTTTGCTTTGTATTTTACACTGAAGGTACCCAGTTTTAGCATGGAATAACACAATTGATGTAAATTGACAGATTAGCTCAATGATATCCTTTGTACACAAGAAGACTGGAGTGAAATCTCCAACATTTATTGAAGAGACAACATATGAAAAGGTTCACATAAGGTCAATTACTTTCTTCCGAAAGCCTTTGCTTGTCAGAAGTACATGTATCAATCATGTCAGAGTACATGTATCAATAGATCACGGTAATTAGACAAGTTAGTATGAGAATTGTTTGGCAATCTGCTCGGGAAGAAAACTAATCATGTCATCCAAGTAACAATTACAATTGTGAACCAAACAAATTATCCTTTACATTTTGAGCATGTTGAGTCTACTCTTTTAACGTACCCTTTTAACAATTGAAGATGATAAAACAAATTCAGTATTTGAATAGTTGTGTTTTGTATTGCATGTTTTTGAAATTAGAGATTACCTTATAAAAATGCAGAGCCCAATCTAATGGTCTAAAAGTCATTTTCGTTTATTACTATTACTATTATGAGTTATTAAATTTTAAGAATATGAGCTATTTCTACATAAACATCAAAACTATTCCTATCATAACATTTCCCAACTTACTTGAAATATATATGTGCAATTTTGTAACCTGTCACACAGGCAAATTTGCCCTTTCCCTTTTCGTACATGGTTCAACTGAAATCTTGTAACTTTCTCATTACCATATCAATATGTACAAATTTTAATTAAAATATTAAGTCTTTCAGGGTAGCCAAAAATTTGCCTATGACAAGTTGCAAGCTATATATGAACCAAGGCTAATATACAGTAAATCAACAACAAAAAATCAATAAGTACACATTCATTCAAATCATTAACACGATTTCTAGACAGAATTGGAGACTTGGTAAATAGGAACAAAACACATTTTTTCTAAGGCGCAATTGCAACGGTGGCAATTTACATTCCGTCACTTATGAGTACTTTTAACTCCGCAAAAAGAGCGACAGCATCCGCAGGTGTTTCTGGCATAGTCAAACCATTCTCCATCATAAGTGTTTGAGCAACTTCCTCAAATTCGGCAGTGCATCCATTTTCGGGAACAGACACACAGATGCCATCATCAACTGCATCAATGTCATCATCTTGAACTTCATGTCTGTAGTCACGGGCACCTATTAAATTAATAACATACAGCGTTCATATTGTATGATGAGTGTTAAACAGTTCTATGTTAGTGAAACATGGCCAGTATTACTGGTGAGAATATCTCTCTTCTTCCCCAAAATAACAAAGCTATATTTGATTTGATCAGCCCAGATTTCTGATGTAGTGCCCCTGTATGAACTAAGAGCACGTCTAGGTATCGTTAACGTTGAGGGAGTGGTCAGATGAGGTAGACTGCGCTGGTATGAGCACATCCAGTGATGAGTGATGACCAAGAGCTACAGGTAGAGGGCATCCGTCCAGGGTCGCCCAAGAAAGCACTGGATGGGGAGGCATGGAGAAATGCCACCAGACCAGCCCGACATGACCACAAGCTTGTCCAACCCTCGACCTCGGGAAACACAATACTTTATTTTAAAGGGAATTAAGCAAGTTGAAAATGCAATTTAAACATACCATAAAGTTGTGGAAGATAAAACATCATATCCGGCTTCCCATGAGGACCTTCTGACTTTTTGCAATGTCTGATGTGGTGCTCATTCCACAAACGACCAACTCGATGAAGTTCTCTGCGTAGCAATTTTGTGAAGCAGAACCGTACACATTCTCTTGAAATGAAAAAGATTAACTATTGTATTAGACATCTATCTCATCTCTTGTCTGGCTTCCATATCACATCTTCTTTTAAACAGTGTATTATCATAATGTGAACTGATTTCACGAGTCGATACAATGTTAATGTACACAGACTAGTATATAATACTCCAGAAACATAACTGCAATGTAAATGAAATTAAATAATAAAAACACTCCTCCTTATTGGCATAACACAAGACAATTTCATCTTACTTTTCCCAGAGGCAGGAGTTGTCAAAGGCTCCGCTATAAACCATGTCCTTGAAGAGACTCAACCAGTAATGCATGGCTCCCTGCCTCATGCTGCCCCACCAGCGTTCAATTCTCTGGAGAACAACATTTAAAAAAACGCTCTCAATAATAAAGGATTTGGGAAACCAATAAGGAAAAAAAAGTACTATATGATAAGTTCTGATAATTCTTCATGACTCAAATTATGCACTGCTTAACAATGTGTTATCAAGTCACAAACAACATGTTTAATGACATTTAGCACTATTACAAATTAATAAAATAAAAAAAATTGTAATGTAGCACAAGACATCAAGGTGAAAATACTTATCCTACGAGTATTAAAAATGCTTAAGCTTAGATAAATGCAACAACTGCTCTATGTACTTTTATCCTGCATCTTCAAGTACGACTATACTCCACTGGAGGGATGTACAAATTGGAAGAAGAAGAAGAAGTATCAAAAAAAATGAAGTAATAACTTATTGTTTCATTGAAATGAGTTGCTTTTCACATTTACCTGATTTGAAGTAGATTTGCCATACATGAAGCTCTTGAAGTCAGAATGGTCATCATTGTCCTGGTAGCGAAAGGCAATCTGAATGTCTTCTATAAGTGTGTTCTCAGTCCCACGATCAGTCCTGATTATGTGTGGTACCGCTGAAAAATATGGTAAGATTGACCACACGCATCAGACCTTAAATGTATGCAGAATGTCATAAGTTTCCATACACGAGAGGAGAACATTTAAAAAAACCAAAGAATAAACAAACAAACAAATTAAACATACAAACAAAAAATTAGGGTATTTTTTTAATTAATTAATTCTGGTAATTTGTTTGGTATTTTAGTATGTGAATCATACACTGTGCTAAGGTCAACCATTACCTTTGACTTGACGAATGTAATCCACAAAATATTTGGCAACCACTGCTGGATCATTGTTAGTTGGTCCTATTTCCACCCAAAGAATTTTTCGTGAAAAGCTGGAACAATAAAAGTCAATTAAAGACAATGCAAAGGGTGTCATGGAAAAAAAATAAATCAATCCTGAATCAAATTATTAATTTAACCAAGGTGTGAGTTCATTAAGTTTGCGAAAATGGTTTCAAGTTTTAACATTTGCAGAGTCATTATGCTAAGTGAAAGTTCAACAAGGTAGCATTTGGAAAATTGCTACATGTACAGGGTGTCCAGGGAATACATGTAGGACATACAGTAGGAGCAACACATGAAAATAGTCATAAAGCACAATGATCAAACTAACCTTTTATTTCAGGATTTATCATTTTACATGTATCTTCTATCATGTAACATGTAACATTACAATCCATCCAGACAAAAACGGAGGAAAATTTCAAAGCAAAATGTGTATAAATTTGTGTGATCATTATTTACCCATCAATGGCACCATGAATAGCAAATCCATACGGCTTCAACTTGTCGTAGCCATCTACATGAACAAGGTAGTGTGGACCTTTATTGGAGTACATTCGACGTCTCAATCGCCTCTGTTTACGAGCAGTGACACCGTCTGGGTCTAACTCCAGCAGAAGTTGCCTAACTGTGTCTCTGAAGACAAAATCATAGAACACTAGCATGTTACCACTGTTGTATTATCGGTCATACTATATTGTCAATTTATTTTGTTCAATACCACAATTTAAAACATCAAGTTTAAAAAAAAAAAAGGGAGTAAAAAACACGCCAAACCCTTTAATAGCTCTGTTAGAGAACAACAATCTGGCAAAAAGAAAGTATCATGACGCATAATCTTACAATGTCATATAGTTACATTTGTACATTGGTTACAAAAGAGACAGATATGATATCATGGTGTTAATAGTAACTATAACAAACCAACCAACCTTTTCACATGTAGGCCATGATCTCTCATTAGGCGCTGCCACATAGCTCGGTACCCACAACAAGAACCACTACCATCCAATTCTGTCTATAGGTTGAAATGTAAATCACAATAATTGAAAAAAAGAGTGAGCGCTGACACAAGTTTGTGGATTTTTCATATACATTAAAATGGGCAAGTGTGTTCTAAAATCTCTACAAATGGAAGATCTCACCTCTTTTTTAAGGATGCTGTGACTTCTCAAACTGTATAATAAAGAGAGTTTTTTTAAAGGGTTAAATTGTCCTGCACATGGTCAACTCACCAACAATGCATGTAATATATCCTGTGGGTTTGACTCTTGCCGCCTTCGCTTTAATCCCATTCTCTTGAGAATTCTCTTCAGATGTCGCTCACTGGAAAACATAAAAGATGTAACATACCATGTGCCCCAATATTAATATGTAAATTGCATAGTGCTTTTATGAAAGCTTTTATACCTTGCAAAAAGGATGTGTGGTTGAAAGCTTTAGAAAGCACTGATTAATGTAAACAAAATTAAAGTAATGTTTCTTTAAATTGTTCATGAAATGGATTTGATTTTCTGTGGCAGAACTAATTTTAAACCACCAACCTTTTTCGGATGCCGTGTTTGTAAAATAAGAAGGCACAGATGGCAGGAACAGTATATCCAGCCAAGAAGTATCTCATGATGAGCTGAAGAACTAGAAAAGCATATTTTGATAAGGAAAACAAATCATTTCAATTGATAAAAAATACATTAAAACTAATAAACATTTCCACTTTTTGTCTAACCTATCTGCATAACTGTTCCTGTTAAGACAGTATGCATAGCATGCTCATTTTCAACATACAAGAATCTACCCACAATGCAAAACAAATTCGGTATTGATCATCAAGGCAGTACAAATATATGAACGATTTTGAGAAGTTTGCTTTAGGATTAGGTTATCGCTGTCCATTTAAACTACATGAACTGAAAAAAATTATTTAAGCTATTAATAAACATTTACATGAACACGTATCTGTTAAATGTTAATTATTCAAGGATACAGTCTTCTGTTTGTGTTGGTATCAAAGCATCAAGTGCTGGAGTATAGTTGGGTAAGACACCTTCCACGCAACATGGAAGAACAATGAGTACCCAACAAATCTGTTTGATTTAAATGGGGGAAAAACATCAAATTGTTAACAATGCCAATAACATTTTGACAATGAGATGGTGGGGAAGGAGATGTTGGGGAAAGTCACAAGCATTCATCGCTCATGACTGCTTGAAGTTGATTGGCCAGTGTGTAGCTAGTGTGAAAAACAAGGCCATGACAACTCAACTTCAAAGTTGATTCGTCAGCCTCAGTGAGGTCAATATATCTACTCAGCCATGTTTATAGTGATAGTATCGATTAAGCTACCATTTCTGGGCTACTGTTTAAATCTAAATTATGTTTTATTTTTCATCAGGCAGAAAAACAGTAGGCCTAACATTTAACAAGATTATGAGGGCATAGCATAGGCTCGCCTGTTGATTCTAAAATTAAAAAAGAAAAAATGTCCGTTTCAGACCACCACTTCATCTACATTACATGATCATCATGATCATGAGATCTAGCTAGGCTCCCCTTTCCGACTTAATAATAATGTTCAGAAAGGTTGAGAGAATGTACACAGCAAGTGGTCTGATAACAGAATGTTTTCAACTAGAATACAGGTATAATACCTACATGTAGGCCATAATGCCATGATGTACTTCCAGAATGTAAGTCTCACACATGAGCCTTAAAGTTAATAGACAACTGTAACAATATATATTTTTCTGAATATATGTGCCCCAAAATGATATTCTTACGAAAATCTCTGTTGTAAATTCTCACTGAATGCTCTCGGTTATTGTGCCGTAAGTTATAATGTTGCTCATTCTGACACGTTCATTCAGTAAGAATATTTCTAATTGTTTTTTAAAATTTTGTGCTTTTTATAATACGTTAATTCAGGAAAAACAGTTGCACTGGCATTATCGACTACAATGTAAATGTGTGTACAGTAACTATTGTGAATGTGAGTGGTGAATACTTTAGAATGGATGACCGACCATGACTACATGATACACATTTTCAATACAAACAAAGGAAACTTGGTTAAGTATTTAAAGTGAATGACCCACTTCTGCGCTGGTCATTAGCTGTAATTAACGTAAGACTCATGGGTGAGACAAATTACAACAATTATTCTGTAAGTGTAAGCATACCTCCATGGTAAGTAACGAGAGGCCATCCGACGTACGTAATAATATTATTATAGGGCCTACCATCATTATTATTGTTTTGTCCGAAAATTGGGCAGAACCTTTCTTCAACTGGCGTTAATTAAAGAGTAAAGGATTTTAAATAAATTGTGTAATATTTAAAATACATAAATAACTACTAACCATTGTACCGGTGCTCATTTTGAAAATAGTCCGACGATTGTTCACATGGACCTTGAGTCCCTTGACTTTTTGTTTTTTGAACATCACACGGTAGATGGCGGCTGCACATAGAATGGCCACACAATGTACCTGCCTGGTACCCAAGCTCCTGCATTGAATGTCTTTGGTATACAAATGGGACCAGGGCCACTTGCATACTCCCTAGTTCACTAACACATTGTCCGCAACTATGACATCACCCCAAAGGTATGCGACAATGGTATGCAATAAAATTCACGACATCGCGAATATATTCGCAGACGAGTGCGCACATATTCGCGAATTGGTTCACGACATTGCATACCGTGTGCGCACACATTCGCGATTTGTTTCACGACATTGCATACGTGTGCGCACACATTCGCGATTTGGTTCACGACATTGCATACGTGTGCGCACACATTCGCGATTTGGTTCACGACATTGCATACGTGTGCGCACATATTCGCGATTTGGTTCACGACATTGCATACGTGTGCGCATATATTCGCGATTTGGTTCACGACATCGCATACCTGTGCGCACACATTCGCGATTTGGTTCACGACATTGCATACGTGTGCGCACACATTCGCGATTTGATTCACGACATTGCATACGTGTGCGCATATATTCGCGATTTGGTTCACGACATTGCATACGTGTGCGCACATATTCGCGATTTGGTTCACGACATTGCATACGTGTGCGCATATATTCGCGATTTGGTTCACGACATTGCATACGTGTGCGCACACATTCGCGATTTGTTTCGCGACATTGCAGACGTGTGCGCATATATTCGCGATTTGGTTCACGACATTGCATACGTGTGCGCACACATTCGCGAATTGTTTCACGACATTGCATACGTGTGCGCACACGTATGCGATGTGCGATGTCCCTTCAGGGCCACCATAATATGCACTACTTTTTAAGTACTGTAAAAATACACTCACTTGTTGTAGACTGTTCCCTTCAACAAGTCCCACTCAAGTTCCACATCATTTGCACTGAACCCAGCATATAACAAAATTGGTCTGAAATGATCCGCCAAAAGAGCTACTTCGTCTTCGCCGAAATCTATGATTTTCAAACAGTAAATAAACAAAACAAAAAGTATTTAGTTAGGTTAGAGTTAAGAAAAATATCTGACTAAATATTCCCTTGATTTTGCATTAATATTTATCTTATTCATTGTAACACTTACTACAATGTTCCTTACCTGGATTTTCTGCTTGAGTTGCGGGCCACATCTTCAGATCAGCAATCTTGCAAGCACTTATAACTCCATCGTAGGCATCACTGAACCGATTCTTCAGACATTTGCCAAGGCTTGTTGTCACATCTTCTCTTGATTTTGTTATGGAAATTTCACTTAAGTCCACATCGTTGCAAATTTGTGATGCTCGTCTCATTGTGGGACCATCCCTGTAATAAGTAGTGTCATAAAAGGGTTTAAATAATTGTACCTACAACTTGTGTTTACATCAAAGATTGATTTAAAAAACAAAGCAATATAATGAATTGCAAATTATCTCAAACGTTGTGTGAACTTACCTGGTTTTATATTTTTCAAGAGTGCAGATTGTTGATTCCAACTGACGCTTAATATGGGCCACTGATGCAGTGGTTTCCTGAACTGACCGAGACAATTTTGCAAGACATGAGATGATGTCGGTCATGAAAAGCATGAACTTAAGAACTTCTAAATTTGCCATTATTTTGAGATACCCTTTGGCCTTTCCAAGTGCATCAGCAGTCGCATTTTTCTGAGCTGGCATCTGAAAGAGAAAATAATGTAAACATATTTTTTGAAAAACAAAAGCTTTGTTTATTACAGCATATGGGATATTGATAGTAAAATTGAAAAGTTTTTATTCATTTGTGAACTCTTTTGGATCTCAGTCGAGTAAGCATACTAGTTTTGTTTTCCACCATCATCCAGTAATTTTTCCCTAGCCAAGTTGAAGTGCCACTGTGGCCCTTATCAGTAAAAACAAATAATGAAAACAGTAAAACAAACACTAAAATAAATCAACAGAAAGTGAAAATCATACCTGTTGAAGGTGTGTTTTTATTGCCATATAACCCGTCCAGAAACTGTCCAGTGCCCTTTCGGTATGTCCAAGCCAGCGTGTACCTCCTACTCTGCAAGGCATGAGTGGAGATATATTCAGAGCCGCATACGATCTCTTTAGATTTTCTCTATTTAAGCAGCTGTTGTGGTAGAAGTAATATAAACCCATCAACAGGGTGTTCATCTTTGTGAAGTAGTTTATATTCTTGACCACATCCTTATAAGCTAACTCCAGACGGTGGGCAAAACAATGCACTCCTTGCAGCAGTGGTTGTATTTCCTTCAGTTTTGCGACAACGCCTCTCTTTTTACCTAGCATGACGTTGGCACCGTCGCTGCCAACTCCAACAAGCTTTTTTTTCCAGTCATTTATACCTGCAGTGTCTAAGGAGTCACTTATGACCTTAAAAATTCCATCTGCATCTGCTCTTTCAGGGCTTCCCATTGCCACAAATGAAGTCTTTATTTCTCCACAAGAACAGTATCTCACGTAAACAATTTCCTCTTCCTGCACACCAGTGTCAGTTGACCCATCACATATGATGCTCAAAAACTTGGACCTATTTATGTCGCTCACAAGCTTTTGACGTTCAATCTCTGCAATGAAGCCTGTAAATATTGCTGCTTCCTTGTCATTGCGGTATGTTTGTCCCACATCCAATCCTTTCCTTTCGTCCAGCTGACACATCCAGACGAAATCAGTGAATGGCCGTCTGTACTTAACTAGTGCGTGAACATTTCTGAATAGATAGACGAGTCGGTGAAACACATTTTTATGCATCTGTTGCACACATTTGCCCATTGGTGTGTCTTCATTTGACTGTGTGGTTTTTTGTTTGCTCAAAGCATGTTGATGCTGCTCACTTTTTTCGTGCGCAAGAACTGATTCCAGTTTGAAATTTGTACAACCAACTACAAACACAGATTTCTGATAATCCACGCGGGATCTTGCAAATTCACAACACCAACTACACTGCATACCTGCATCGCCGTGTTCGTCACATGTTAACCACTCACGTCCCGTTTTCCATGACGATTGGAACTTTCTTTTCCGTTTTTCTTTGTCATACTCTCTCCCCTTTTGAAGTTTTGAGTTCTCTTTTTCAACTTTTTGCTTTTTTGTCGGCTGCTGCACATTGTTTAGATAACGCCACATGTTTGTCAATCGAATCACGGGCCACGGCTGCTGGCCGGTGACAAACTTTGGTGCAATCACTGAAGACGACCTGACAACTAGCCAAACACGTGACTATACATTTTTTAATATTCATTTTATTAAAACCATGACATACTTGGGAAATAAAAAAGGAAAAATAAAATAAAATACAATGCAAAATAAAAGCTTAACATTATATTCAATTAACATTCAGCCACAATTTTTTTTTTTAAATATTGTTATTATTAGTTCAAGATCGTTGAAATTGAACAAAAATGAATACCGCTATATGAATGATTTATTTTCCCCACCCGGCCCCACCGCGTGATCGCTATTTTTTTGAGGGGGTACAAATTCCCGGCTTTACCTCAGCCTTGTGCAGAGTGCAGAGTGCGCGAACATTATTGGAATCGCGCCAGTTGCCACGTGCATCTAATACATGCAACTAATACACTCACTGATCAGACTGCGCTGCACCGTGAAGGCTTTAATACCGTGTGTGTTGCTGTTCATGGGTACGAATTTCCGGCTTTGCCTCAGACTTGGACCGCAGACGTCGACGTGCAGAGTGCGCGAACATTATCGGAATCGTTCTAAAAATGCCACTGGTAACTTGTACCACTCACTCAGTTGCACTGCGCTTTCTGTGCCAAAGTGCGCCTCGCGGTGTGGTGATCTGAAGGCTTTATCATGTTGTAATACGTGTGTAAGTTGCATGTAAACATTTCTTCCTCCGTGGTTTGTTTTTTTAAGTTGGGCTAAGTGCCAGTAAAGCAAACTGTCCACGGAGGTAAAAATGGTCCAAAGAGGAAAGGTTAGTCCACTTGAGTTTCATTCTACATTTACTACTATTTTAGGAGAATTTTTCCACTAGCCAGTCGGACTACCCACATGTCCAAACCACTAGTCCTTCGGCTAAAAGCACTAGCCTCGGGCTACCGGACTACCGCTAATTTCGACCCCTGGATTAAACTATACTGGTTAAACCCCCTAAACAGAAAAAAATAATAATGCTCACAGGATTGAACCATCATAACAAAACTTGCCAAGAACTAAGATGTCTCTAGATTTCCTCCAGCACAAACACACAACAAATCCAATCAAAGCTTCAACATAATCTAAAATATTTACTGCATGTATCTTTGACTTCAAATTCAACTTGATACATTTCATCGATGAGTTTGATGCGTCCAAGTTGTATGTCATCACTTTAACAAACTCCCCCTTCACTAGTCTGCTTGTCAATGGAAAACAATCTTCATTCGAGTGGAAAATGATGATATCAAAAATGTCACTCTTCTCACTGATATCTCTGGCTTTGGACACCTTGCCATGTTTGTAAGGGGTCGTTAAGATCTTCAAATTCAAAGAGGAAGACATCTGTAAAAAAAATGGGGGAAGGGTAAACATTACAAAGGTAATACTATCTCAAACTTTAAAAAAAAACTAACATTCAAATAGTCAGCCTAATAATTAGCAACAGGGCCCAATTTCACAGTGCTGCTTAAGCACGCAACTTTGCCTAACGCAGAATACTTTTTGTTAAATACCATACACTTTATACCATATAATTTTGGGGTTGCGATAGGTGTTATTGGACAAAATAAACCAAAGGTTTACCATTGATGATACAAGAATTAATACCACTGGTATAAGTCGTATTTAAAAATTGTGTTATTGGTTGTCATTGATTACCAGACTGCTATTGGTTACCATTTTCGCAGTACTTGCTGCATTTTTTGATCAAAATAAAGGATTACCAACCTCTGCAAAGTATCCTGCTGTAGTATTATCCAAGTTGAAAACGTCTCTGGAAATGAACATGCCCGAAATAAATGTGCAGACAAGCTTAGCCACGTTCCCATGGGTTATTGATCTCGCAGCGCCCTTTTTAAATTTTTTTTTGCTCGAAGCTGGCTCGATCAAAATCCCTTGAAAAGATAGACTTGGTTCAAGTCGGGTTTCGTGGTGATTCAGTCACTAATTATGTGTCTGAGCTTTTTGTAACGCGCGTCCTCTAGTGACAATTAATTACCAATCCAGTGATTTCGGGTTTCGTGGTGATTGAGTCAGTAGTAATGTGTCTGAGCTTTTTCTGACGCGTGTTCTCTAGTGTCAATTAAATACCAATCCAGTGAATTCAGGTTCGTGGTGATTAAGTCAGTAACAATGAGCTTTTTGTAACATGCGTCCTCTAGTGTCAATTAATTACCAATCCAGTGAATTCAAGATCGCAAAACCCTTTCGATGGCCCGAACATCTGACGTCACACTCCCAGGCTTGTGAATAACGCCAGGACCAGCTTTTCAAAACCGAACAATATTCAGCCTTTGACCTCTCTTATGTGCTAGCGTTCCATGTGTCACGCAATGGTCGCGTGATCGATGATCGATGGCGTGCAAGATCAAAGAGTATTGTTATACCATGGTATTAGATTGTGAATTTTTATTGGTCGAGAACCAATCACGTGACATAATGCAAAATTTAATGTCTTCCCCAAAAAGTGATGTTGTCAGACCTAGAAAATTCATTTTTATCGTCCGAACTGATATATATATTTGAAGTTAGCAATTCACCCGAGAAAGAGGTAAGTCATGTCGTCTTATCCATTACCTAGTTCGTTCTCAGAACATTATCTCTCCGTCCCCATTGATCTGTACAACCACATCAGCGGTACTACATGAAGAAGAGGTTACTATGCAACCACAGCTACTATGCACGCTACTGTACTTACGATATGATGCTCGCGATAGGGACCAGTTAATACATTTTGGTTGATAAAAAAATTGTAATCGATCGCGTGCTGCCGTCATTTCTGCACTTGAATACTGAATTGAATATTGTCGTCTGCAAACTCTGTAGGTAAGGGCCTTTTTAACAAACCTGCAATCTAATACCATGGTAAAACAAAACAATTGTTGTCTGCTGTGATATGTGGTCTATGCTGTTTTGGACACCCTCGGGCCGATAGTACCCTCGGCTTCGCCTCGTCTGCCATCTGCCCCCCTCGGGTGTCCAAAACAGCATGGACCACATCACAGCAGACAACAATTGTAAAATGGACTGCGCGTTTCACAATGATCATTACGTGACTACCGCGCGAGCTTGATATGCTGATGTGTACGTGTTTTATTGCTATCCAATGAAAGTATACAGTTTATACAGCCAGTATCTGTCTTTATCCTTGCGAATAATGATAGGGACACAGTGTATACTTCCGATATCAAAGTTGATTGCACATCTTCAGCGAGTAAGGGTGCACAATAATACGCTAAAATAAAGTTGCGATATGTGATTGCAGCAGTTCATCGGCTGTCGATTGTTCAGATGGACAAGGACTCGACAAAAGTATGACCTGGGTCAAGTCTATGGAATAGACGTTCCGGCTTCTGCAGCAATCCCTGCCCACACACCTTAGTTTGTTTGTGTTTACACTGCACGTGTGACCAAGTTTGACTGAGGTCACATCAAAAGGCGTGATCCACAGTTTGATTGCCAGGCTGGAACGATCTACATATTGATTGCGCGACCCTCGTCACGTGACCAATTCTGGGAATTACATGAGATTGTTGTATGTGTTTATTCGATCGAGGCTTTCCTTTTCCTGGTTGAATAAAGCCAAAAAGGACAGTTTCCGAAAGTCTTTGCAATTGTACAAGTAACAAACATATTTGTTAACAATGTGACAGCTGATACTTGTCGCACGACTACGAAATGTTACGGGCTCAGACAACCATGTGTGATCACTGATCACACACACTTATCAACACAAATAAATCACAGTTTTAAAACCGAAACCATCCAAAGAAAAGGCTTTCCAAAGCTGTGTGATCCCCTTGTCTTTTTAAATTCCACAAGGCTAGGTATAAATGCTCACTTTCCTACCTATCTTGATTTGTTAACAGTGATTTACATTACGAACAAAAAAAAAAACAACTGCTGGGTTCCTACATCGTCGTCCAACGCCAATAGTGCATAACTCAAAGTAAACCTCTTCAATTAGTACAATAGAAGATAGAAGATAGATGAAATAGTACTATGATTTTAAAATATACAACAGTAATACAAGAGCTTCGTAAACTGTGTTAAGGGAATAAAAGAGTGGTGACCGAGGTCTTAAACGGCCGTTTAAAACCGGCCTTGGGATATTACGGACCGAGGCGAGGGCCACGACCCTGCATAGTTTTTAACGGCCTTTTAAGACCAAGTCACTACCCTTTTATTCCCATTCATAAATGCCCTTTTTGTTAAAAAGCGTAATAACATAGACAAATCTGTGAAACTTTTTTGTATTTTGAATAAGTTATTTCCAATTCTTGCCACGTCCTCAGGCTCCATTTTGCAAAGGATCAACGCTCATACGGTTGCGCAGACGCGTGTGCATTATTAGACCTTACATTGATTACCGCTATAGATTGATTGCGCTACGCATAAATTAGCACCGCGTCAGCTAGTGCACCAACACGCGTATGACTTTAATTAACGCAAAATGCACCTCCACAACTCAAGCTATGTCTTTATCATCCGTTTAAAAAACGGCCTTAAAAGGTCTTGTGACCACCTTTCAACCAATAGGAATGCCACCCAAACTGACTCGGGTATTAATGAATATTACATAAAGCCAACTACGTTTTACGCTACTGTCGGTCACAGCATGTATTTGTAGATAGTTCGCCAGCAGCTGAGTTCGCGTAGTATCATCGAGCTATATATATTAACTACAGCGCTACCATTGTTCCCACCATTGATGTTCATTACACAGTTTAATGAAGATCAATGGCTCCTATGTTGAAGCCGCCTGGGTGCATTTATTTTTGTGTACAAACCTATGGAAAACTTGATATCTTGTACGGCTGTGTTGCGGCTATTTGCATACCACTGCTTCATTCCTTTTCTGTGCGTTATGGAATCACTTGTATCAGAAATAAGACGCACAATCAGCACGCGTATCTAGTACTGTATGCGCTCGTGTTGTACATCTCGTCGTTTAAACTTACGTGCCGATTTTTTTGATTTCTTGCATCGCTTAATTCTTTGCAGTGAAGGGAAGACCTGTGTACCATTTACTCAAATTTTGACTCAAGTAGTCCCTCATTATAAAATATATATTTAGCCTACTCGCTAAGATTCAAGATATACATTTATTTATATTCTTAACTTAATTTCTTTATACAGTCAAAATTGTTATTTCTTGTCAAGGCCGACTAAAGAGCTATCTCTATGGTATCGGCGCGTCTCACCCTAGTCTTGGCTCAAGACGTTGTTTTTAATTATTTACCATCGCAATCCCCGCCACCTGCGATCTCAGTATAGTACCGCTGCCGCGCTCGCACTGTCCCTTTCGCAAATCAAACAACAAAGGGCGCTATTCCAAAAACCCGATTTTCGACAAACCGGCTATCTGGGGCGTGTTTTTGCGACCTCCACCAGAAACAAGTTTCTGACGTCAAATTCACAGACCAGAACAATTTTTCAGAGCTATGCAAAAACAGGACGGTAACCAGAAACAGTTTGTGACGTGGGTACATTTCTTAGAAGTTAACGTTCTCAAAATACACAGCCTTCTTTTTATTTTCAAGTAATGGAACTTAGTTTTTGTAATTTTATCAACATTGTTGGAATGGTATGCTTTAATATTTTTCATTTTAAAAAGAATTATGTCGACGTTTTTTGTATATTTGTGTAATCAGCCATCTTGAAACCAAGTCTAACCTTGCCAACAACTCGGTTACGGTTTGGTCGGAAAGCTGCATCACTGCGAATGAACAGAACACGCGAAAACGCTAAACCAATGACCAAAGCTCAAACTTGTTTCTGGTCGAGGTCACAAAAACACGCCCCAGCTCTCGACTCCTGAAACAACCAAACTGATTGTTGGTGGTTGAGGAGACGCCCTCTATTAGCGGAAATTACACAGGCGCCGCGCCGTGCTGCGCTGTAAATGTAACACCGTCTTGACCGGGGGGGGGGGGGGGGGGGTGGACGCGGTATTGCGCAATCCCAATGGCTGTCACTATCGGAACCCGGCCATTGCAGTAGAGGGTTTTTTTTTTCTCAAATAAATCCAAAATACAAAGGAATTTTAATTTTAAAGTTCAATTTCGATGAATGTATGATAAATTTACTTTTGAAAATAAGTCCATAGACGACATTTACCTTGCCCACCCTGTGCGCCGCGCGTACATACGTTTTCCAATGTTTCATCATCACTCCAACTCCAACATGGCGGCGTGATGACGTCAAAGCACAAGGTCCATGCTGAGAAGACATTTAATTGTAAATGCCCTGTCCAATTAAAAAACTTGTCATGCATAAATCACCTGACTCGATGCAACTCCTATGGGCTTAAGTACTCAGTGACCCGTCAACTGGTTCGATAGTTGACCTCATCTTTATCAATAAACCAGATTGCGTAACACAAGTCTTCACAATTCCAAATCCAGTTTCTAGCGAGCATCATGGAGTAAATTTCAACTTTCACACAAACTGTGCTTCACCTACCCCAGCAATCGTGCGTCAGTTTCTGTCTTACAACAATCCTGATCATATCCAACATCTAAATGATCTCCTACACTATGCACCTAGGGACCTCTTCATTGTCAAAGATAATATTGAGTCGGCATGGGAAGGTTTTTTAGATGTTGTAGATGCTGCTGTGAAGGATGCCTTGCCATCATCTACAAGACGTAGGACAAAGACAAACTGCCCATGGATTGATGATGAGCTGAAGCATCTCATTTATCGTAAACGTCAACACTTCATTAGGGCGAAATGATCTACAGCTACGTAATCAAACCAAATACAAAACCCGTGGGGCCTTTAAGAAATTTGTTAATGGTCTTTTTCAATCCAACGATAACAAAAAAAGATTTTGGGCTGTAGTAGGAAACAGTCGCCAGCTCCCCCTTCTTTCAATCATGGTCCATAAGTCTTGAATAATCCTCTTGACACAGCCAATGCTTTCAACGATTACTTTGTTTCTTTTTTTTCACCATCCGTGACCGTTAGTGATGAGCCCCCAATTTGTGATCTGCCTATTCCTGACTTTTCCTCCCTAGCAATTACTGTCAGTGACATTCACAAGATCATCAAATCCCTTCCTTCGAGGAAGACACCTGGCCCTTATGGTATTAGTGCTACCTTTCTATGTAACACTGTGTCTCTCCTATCTCCCGTTCTTCATAAAATTTTCAAGATTTCCCTTACCAAGGGCCAACTTCTAAAAAGCTGGAAAATTGCAAATATTTCTCACATTTTTAAGTCAGGCAATCGTTCCCAACTTACTAAATACAGACCCGTTGCCCTCACCTCGTTGGTTAGCAAGTTGATGGCGAGAGTATAGTCAAATGGTATACAGATGCATTCATTTAACAATGGCCTTCTAACCGAAAGCATACATGGTTTTGTTGTTGGAAGGTCATGCGTGACCCAACTTTAGAATGTTCCCCATGCATGGGCTTCAATTCTTGACCAGCGTAATCCGCCCAGGATTGATGCTATCTTTTTTGGACATCTCAAAAGCCTTTGACCATATGTCTTACCATCAAATGCTAACTAAACTTGCAACTATGCGGGGTCTCTTTGGAGATGAGTCAATGATTTTCTGGACGACCGTCAACAAAGGGTCCAATTCCTTGGCAAGACTTCCGGTTGGGCTCATGTTCGATCGGGTGTTCCCCAGGGAAGTCTACTTTGCCCCTTAATGCTCAACATGTTTGTTAATGATATCACTTTTGACTTGAATTTGTGTTTTAGTTTTAGCCTTGATATATCGGCCAATCAAGTCAATTTCTGATGTTAACGCTCTACAGCAGGACCTGGACAAGTTGTGTAACAATGGAATGAATTTTAATGCTACTAAATCTAATGTTCTGCATGTTACTAGAAACTGTAATCTGATTTCCCCTGCTGACATGTTAGTTTATTCTCAATTATCCATTCATTTAAGTACCTTGGTGTCACTTTAAATTCTCATTTAACCTGGAACGTTCATGTTAAAGATATTGTTTCTAGAATGCTTGGATTAATCAGGACTGTTGCATTGAACACATCTACTTCTGCCAAATTATGTTTGCATAAGAGTCTTGTTGTTCCCGTGTTGGAGTATGGGATACCTGCTTGGAGTCCACATACTCAGATGCAGGAGGAGGCTCTTGAGAGTGTCCAGAGGCGTGCAATTCGTTTCATCTCAGGTCAACGGATTGGGGAAATGTCATACAATGACCGACTTTGTAATCTTAAGTGGTCTTCTTTATCAAGTCGCCTTAATTCTTCTTTTTTTACTGTTAAGTGTGAAACGGTTAATTGAAACATCAGTGGTAACCACAGATATGACAGTGATCAATAAAGGGAAGACCTCATAATCTAACACGCGGTAATACTTTGTTGTACCGCGCGGTACAACAAGGTACAACAAGGTATTGCCATCGGCTGGTTTTATGAATGGAAATCCTGTGATTCATGAATAATCAGTATGCCAGAGGTCAAACAGGAGGAAGCGAGGCTCATTAAAAATGGTTGAGCCCTCCCAATAGACTTCTTCATGAAAGGACTTGGGGGTACACAATGCTTCATGTGCCACCTTCAAGTGCTATTGTTATGGGATTAAGGGATTATTGGATTACTGCCGTGAAGCTCAGATCCTGGAGAGGCAGAAAGTGATACATGTAAAACTTTAGCTGTTGCAAACTGTTTTTTTTTATATTATGCTTACAAATCGCACCAATACAAAATAAATGTTAATGGCTTTTTTTTCGATCCTAGCTTCATCTTTCTCAACCTCGGATTAAAACGTTAGGTTATTTATGTATATTTGTTTATTTTGGGTTAATTTTTTTGTTTGTTTAGCGTGTGTATCCTTGGGGGAAATTTAGGGGCCTAATGTCTTTTAAATAAAACACAAACAAATCTGTCTAAAACCTCTCCCCCCCTCCCGCAAAAAACAAACAAACAAAGATACAGGACTGATAAATGAACCGGGACGGAGAATTATTACAGGACTGAGAAACACCTGGGCGGGAAAATATTACTAGACAGAAATATCCGGGCTGGGAAATATTATGGGACACGAAATGGGACTGAGAAATAACCTGGGAGGGCGAAATATTACGGGACTGATTAAATCCCGGGATGGGGAATTATTATTATATCAATATTATCCGAACTTAAAATAAGTAACACTGCCAACATTTTTTTTTTGATTGCCACGGTAAGATTTTTATTACATTTATTAACCATTGGTTCTACAACTCAATCGAAATCATTTCCACAAAAATACATCAAAAACATTATCAAAATATTTACAAAGATGGCCCAGGGAGATGTTTGCAAATAGGCCTACTGTTCAGCTGTGGCGACATTTATCGTTAATCAAGGCCCGTATTTTGGTGAACGACTTCCGATCAAAAATTTGACCAGGAAATTCCAGCTCCGCTTGGTCCAAAAGGGACAATACCAGCCGCCGGTCAAGTTTGTCCTTCTTCAACAGCTCTTGGTCCTTCCTAAGCACAGTGGTGCCGTCAAAGTTTGAACTTCTTAGAATGTCTTTCTCAAAAAAATATGGCATTATTCCCCTCACGAAGATAGATGCCGTGGCTGACCGATTGAGGAGCGATGCATAGTCATCAGCAGGAATCCTGACCGGCTCGTACACCACCCCAGGCCGTATCTCCTCATGCCGGATGGGGATTGACACAAACCCGTCCGTCAGGTCTGCTACAGGTTTGGTCATCCCTGATGTAGTTTTCTTGTTGCCTGGTTGGGACTCGTTGTTGGCCGACTGTTCCGGAACGTTGCTGCCGGCGAGACGACTTCTCTTCTCAATACGTCCTCTGAACAGGCCGTACATGTTTGAGACTGTTGCTGAAACATTTTGCAGCTCTTGCTTGAGGTTGTTAGACTCGTCAACTTGGGCCTGTAGTTGAGATGATATCTGCTGGATTTCGTTGCTCTGTCTTTCCTGCAGAAGGGCCTGTCTTTCTAGAATCGCAGCCTGTCTGTCCTGCTGTGCGCGAATCTCCATCAGCAGTTGAATGATGGTTTGTGTATCCCCATCATTTTGCTGTTTTCGGGGGAGGGATCGGTCATTGGCAATTGAGGCGAGTGGGGCATCGTCCTCGCTGTCTGATGACTCGAGTCTCGGTCTTTTTGCTGTAATGAGAAAATCAGAAAACATACTTATTTATATATCCTTTATAAACTATTTGTATTTGTTTTGTTTTTGTTTTTTTTAACAGAAAAGCAAGTGATAGTGTTTTATAAATGCATCAGGAGAATTCAAAAAGGCCACCACATTTTTGTGGGCGTCGTGGCATTTGTTTTTAGCCTTCAATTTGTTTATGTTGTCATGTACATACTAAATTATACACTATTAAAATAAATAAATCGTACTTACCTGTATTCATGATGATTGATCTCTGTATGTGCTGATGATATTGGAGGATAAATTCAACAGCAAAAAAGGTGACTCGCAGTAGAAGGAAAAAGGCGTCTTGCAGTAGGGAGGAACTTTTGTAGATAATGAAAATGCATAGTGAGTTGCGTCAGGAGAGTATGTGAGGACAATAGGCAAGTGCGTTCATTGGCTCAAACGGACCGCTTTCAAAAAAGAAAGATGCACAAAATGAGAAAGGAAGATTGGTGGTTAGCTGTAGAATGTTTTGTTGCATAGTAATTATCTAGACGATATAAAGTCAGAAACAGCTCTGCGAGAGTCACAATCATTGAGTTGAAACACCGAACAGACGTACATACCATCTCATAAAGTATTAGTTCAGATTTATTCTGAAGTATAGATCACCTTTATAACATTGGCGGATATTGATCAGAATGAACGACATTGACAACGACGTTTTAGATTCATTGCTTGACCCATCCCTCGATAGCTCAAACGACTCGTGGCTGTTTGATGACGGAAGCGATGATGAGAACAACTATGTGTACAAACCCGGAAAGGTAGGCTTAGACTTTCATTTTTCAATATATTAAACCCACATACTTGTATCCACACAGCTCAAGGGGGAACCCCCACTCGAACGCAATCTGCTGCACAAGTAATCGCTGGTGTTCATATGACATTGTATATTGTAAATTATGGTTCACTGGTACCTGCACATGCATGTAGATTGGACTGTACCACAATACAAAGTGCTATGAAAAAATTCTGCTGTGCAAATGATGCATATGTACATTTGTATTTTTCGATCTCTCGAGTTTGCAAAAATTACAATACGCTCGTGAAATACACCAATGCATTTTGTATGAGACATCTTCGAAATGCTAATTGCCATCCTCAAAATTGTTTCATTCTTTTAAAGTATTCCCTTTTTATTTTGAAACAACAGTTAAATTTTTGATCACCACAAATATTTGTTTTCAGGTGCCATCTCCGTTCCGGAAAGGAAAAGATCTGAGAAACAAGAACAACTGCCCACGGGAAGGAGCTGGACGTACACCACTTCACGAGAAGTTTCCTCAGGTTGTGGAAACGGCAACTGGTTTCATCACACAACAAAGCAACACTGCAGACTCACGGCGCCAATCAAGTGTAGGTTGTGCATGCGGAACATCAATCCCCTCGCTGAAGAGACACCTTGAGAAGGAGATACCTGGTTTGTCCGTCAGTGCGACCACTTGCTCTCGGTTGATGGTTCCACCTAGTAAACATCGAAAGTCAGGAAAACTTTACAAAGGGTTAATAGAGGCTAAAGTGGCGATTAAGAAGAATGACGAGCGTGCTTTCCACATTGACTCCCACTACTGCAGCTGTAGAGTAAAGTACCACCTGGAGTTTGCAGCTCAGTTTTCGAAGGAAGTCGTTGCTCTATCATGTGACTGCATGAACAAAGTACACATTGGCGGTATGGCTGTTAGTCGGTACCATCAAATTAAGAAAGTCCACATGATCAACGTTTCCCCAAACTACCCAGATCATGACTTTCCTCAAGGATCTGGATACTTGATCACTCCATGTGGGTACATGGAGCTTCAGCAGAAGAACGATGCACCTAGTGAAGTACAAGATGAACTTAGACGCAGGCATCTATACACACCGAGAACTGGCCGTCTTCATATTGTGAACAGATCGCAAAAGTTTCACAAGATGACGATTCAGGAGCACATTAATGATCTTCTTCCTATTTTGGAGAACTCTGTCATCGAAGGAAAGACAGGGGCAGTGCTCGTCGTTGATGGGGGACCTGACTGGAATGATTCGTCATGGACAGTCGCAGTCTATTTGTCTCGTCTCCTTCGCCGAGTTGACCTTGACTTTCTGTGCTTAACAAAATACGCACCAAAAAATTCAGCCCTGAACCCAATAGAACACGGATGGGCACCTCTGAGCAAAATGCTCACCTCAGTGTGACTTCGCAGCACATTGGATGGGGAAACTCAGCCGCCCTCTGTCCAGTCGGGACTCGACCCTAACCAACGAGCAGAAAAGGAAGCCATGGTTTTTGACAACGCAATGAAAGCGATCAATGCTTTTTGGAATGGCCGGAAGTTCGACGGACATGTCATTTCTTCAAGTCACCAACCTTGCCGAAGGCAATCAGCACCATATGCTGGTTATGAAACTGTACATAGAATCATCTCCTCTGGGTCTAAAGCGAAGATTACGGAAGATGATGAACTTCATCAAGAATTGCTTTTTGCCGTCCAAAATTTATATAAAAGACCAAGAGAACTATGTATCGTGAAGTGTGACAAGGGCACATGCCTCCACTGCTCAACTCATCCCGTCCGTGCTGTCGAAGCTGTAAAAACAATCCGTGAGAACGCGGGTCCCTTGCTTACCCCAACACCTTCAACCAGTCATCCCGGACGCGATTTTTTTTTCCGTACCACACGCTGAATAGGGAGCCACAGCGAGGCGTCCCGATTGGTCGGTTGCTAATGTATTATGCATGTTAGGTCACAAGAGTTCGTTTTATGTGCTACTACGCGTACATTATCACAACGTACATGTGTTTGTACGTGCCATGTTTATAACTAATAAAGATCGAACAGGGTCAAGAGGTAAGGAAATGCATGAAGTGGGACAGTGACTCGCGATTGTAGGTTTCTTTAACAGCAAAACAAATAAAAAAAACACAGACATAAAAACACTCTATTGATCACAAGTGACCGAAAGCAAAGAAAGTAAATAAAACACAGCTTAAAAGAAAGTAAATAAAACACAAACAAATCACAGTAAAAGCTAGCCCAATACCAAAACACAGTACCCAAGAAAGTTGCAGATTGAGATCAAAATTGCTTTAAAGACCGAGTCCATAGAGCAGTAATAACTCGTTCAAACCAGGCAATTAAATTACCAAAATAATGGGAGAGCACAACCAAAAGCTGATGATGCCTCTTTGCACTGCTATAGGCTGCTGTCTGAAGCCAATTACTACAAGGGGTGACTAACAGCACACTCAAAGATTACACAAGAGGCTAAATTAACCAAGTGTGTGAACAGTTTTAGGAGAAACATGAACAGTGAAAAGGTAATCAACTCTAGCGTTTATACAAGCTTTGTTCTACACCCGTGAAGTACCGAAAAAAACAGGAGGCCCATAATACCCTGTCATTTAAGGCTCTCCACAATCCCATTTCTTAGTACACACACATTCTTAGGCTACCACATCTAGGTCCCCACATTACTGACCAGAAACTCCCCATCAGCAGGTATAACTTAAAATACCGTAGAAAAAGGACCCCACAAACACTTAACACGCATCTCAGATAGAAGTGACCTTGGTTATTCTTGCGGCGTCTGGAACACAAACACCATGCTGAACTTGCTGCTGAGTATTCCCTACATAGTACTGTACATTACAGAGCACGAGGAGGGTCTGTACTTTACGCTGATCACACACAACTTTCGTGTGAAACAGCCTGCGACCTAACATGCATAATGCATTTTGTAACTGACCAATCGGGACGCTTCGCTGTAGCTCCTTATTGAGCGTGTGGTACGGAAAAAAAAATCGCATCCCGGACATTGCACAATACATCTTTTGCTGACCTTTTGAATGTCATTAATTAATTTTGACAGAACATCAATGAAATCTTTCATCTTATAAGAAGGCGGTCGATAAATAACAGCAACATTTGATACATTAGAAATTAGATGAAAAGCAACATATTCTAGATTCTGTACTGACAGGTTTAAACGACTGAAATGTTTATCTGTCTTGCCATACACAGCAACTCCTCCATGACTTAGCTGCTGTAATGTTGATGGAAGCTCTTGAATCCATCTATACATCAATCATTTGATCAGCTTTAATCTAAGTTTCGGTCAAGCAAATTAAATCTGATTCCATCATTTCTCTTTGACATCTCAAATCTCTATGAGGTAATAAACCCTGTACATTATGTAGCATTATAGTGACATCATTGAGATTGCCATCATCCTTAATAGATTTCTCAATTCCACTCACAACATGCATCACTTTAAGAGCTTCTGCTACGGATTTATCACAATATATCAACTTCTCATCAAACCCTTCAATAACAAGACCCTTCAGTGAAGTAACACGACTTAGACTCACATATGGCTGACCTGCTGAGAATGTTTTTTCAAGACACATAACAGCTTTGTTAGTAGTCATACCTTGTACTTTATGTGAAGTGCATGCCCACGCAAGTTTCAATGGAAATTGTTTACGGGTACATTTCTTTCCAATGTGCTCTTCCTGTATCTCAATTGCAACAGAGTTGTGACCATGAGGTGCTGCTGAGAGTCTTCTTAGTTTAGAACCCCCATTCTTATTATTAAATGTTACATTGATACACTTAGGTCCAGATTGATCAGGTAACATGTCTATGCCACTCACTGTTCCAAATGCTCTATTTACAAGTCCATCAGATACATCTATATCCTTTCTCAACATAACTCTAGCACCCACTCCATTTAATAACGATCTACACAAACTACATGACTGTGCTGATTGTAGAGTTTTTTCTCTTTGTTTCAGTTTACCATTTCCATCTTTCTCAGTCTTTTGCTTCTACATAAATGGCATCTGAACATTTCTTATGCATTCTTTGTAGATTGTACTTATCAACTTTTTTGTTTGTGGGATAGATATGAACACCATCATCAAATCTCCTGTCTCACAACTTGTCAGCGTAGTTGTTTCTTCATCTGTCAAATTATCCTTTTTTGTTTTTACTCGCAATTTGTTGAACACTTCTGTAAACTTTACATCATCTCTCTGTCTCATAATTTCATTTAACTCAACTTTCTTAAAATTGTCATGCCATCAACTAGACTGTATTATATTGTGATGCAATGATTTTCCCCTTCACTGGAGGTAATTGATAGAAATCTCCAAATGCAACCACACTGACATTTCCAAAGGCACATTGACTGCTTGATTGCTTAATTTGCCTCAATATAACAAAGCATTTTTTGATCAACCATAGAAATCTCATCAATAATTAACTTTTGCAATTGATCAAGTTGATTTCGTAGAGTACTAATTTTCTCTTCACCAAGGGGTTTATATGGTAGAAACATATCAGTAGTAATTGACAAAGCACTATATTGTAAGTCCATTGATATTAAATGCAGCAACTCCAGTAGGTGCAGTTAGTATTACAGATGCAGCATTTTTCCCACTGACTTTATCCAGACACCATTGTCTAATCTTATAGAATATTTGACTCTGACATTCAATGACCTAGTTAACCCTATCAGGACCGGGGGGGGGGGGCACAATGTGCCCCCCCCTACCAATTTTTTCCCTGTAACTTTTTAACGCTTAGTCCGATCACCGCGAAATTTTCTGACTTTTCCTAAAATATATCTAGAATCATATTGGCAAAATATAATTGATACCGGGGATTAGCTGTTGCCATGGCAACCATTTGTTTGACCTTAGGTCACACGATTTTACAATTTTTTAGTGATTTTTAAAATTTTTTGGACATAATTTCCACTTATTTTATATTTTTTTGCCAGAGAAGTGATAGTGGTGAGTCACGTGATAGTCTGAAATGGTTCTGGGAATTCAAAATGGCCGCCATTTTTGGCGGCCATCTTGGATTTTGTGTTTTCAGCCTGTAATTAGGGGGTCAAATTATATCAAGTTTTTAAACAATGGAACTTTTACAACCTGCTAATTTCTTGCTTTTCAGACCCCCAAAATGTTCAGATTTATCAATCAAGCCTGATTATTTCTCCCTGGGCCCTTGGCAGCGGCCATTTTGATTGTTAAGTGAAAAAACACAAAAAACATTTTTTTTCACCGAAAATGGGATAAATTAATGAATTATAATTCCCCCTAAAGATATTTCCAGTGACTAAATTAGGTTTAAATTATATTTATCTTGTTAAAATGTACAAGTATGCCAAGTTTCAAAACATTCCGACAAAAAATACAGAAGTTATGGCAAAAACACGATTTTTGACCAAAAATTGAAAAAAAAAGAAGTCAAAAACGCCTCTAGTGACGTTTTTTTTTTGAAATTTTGTTAGGTTATCATGTAGAACTCGGTGAAATGACAATTTGTGGCAAGTTTAAACAAAATCGGTCGAACACTTTAGAAAATACGGAGGGGGGCACTATGTGCCCCTCTCCGGTCTCCGTACAACCCAAAAATGCCCGGTCCTGTTAGGGTTAAACATTGCGCTTCCTCTCCTGGAAGCTTGGCTTTATGATACTAAATGTTATAACTCCTTTCTTCTTTCTTATCAGATTGCAAATCAGGAATGGCACATTCATCTTCATTTTGTTGCTCTACTTGACTCTTTTCATCAATACATTCATCTCTCTCTGCTTCAGTTTCTGGACAGATCAATGCCCATGCATCTTCCTGAGGTCTAAACTTTGCCAAATACTCTTCAGCATCATCCATTGACTCAACATCTGCTTCAAAACTTCATCGATAACATACTACAACAACCTTCACAGAACAGATATCAAACTTTTGAAACTTAATACTTCCAGTTTTGTAAAATTCTTCATATGTTTAAAACTGATGAGGTTTCAAATGGTGTAACACAATGTGGTTAGAACAGCTGTAGAATACTATGGTAGTGTTTCTCACAACTTTTTAGTGCACAGAATCTTGGGTATTTAATAATTGCACCATCAGTTCTTGTACGCTTCTGTACATATCCTAAATTATTCTTTAATTTATGAACATGTTGATATGTTTTTCCACTACGAACCTTTAATGCTTCCGTACTTGACAACACTCTATATTCAGAGCAAAATGTAGCTAGACACATAATATCAAATACATCCACACATTATCATCATCATCAGATTTATTCTGAATCAATCTCAGTAGCAAACTCATTCGGACAGGATTCTCTCCTGTTGGTATAAATTCTACTTTTCTAGAGCCTTCTTTCAACCTTAAATTCCACACGAAAACATGCCTCTTGTGCTGATACTTCTCTTATCTGTTAATAAACTTGTCCGATCTGTTATACTCTGCTTTGCATCAACATTACCTTTCACTGCTTCATTTCGTGCTTGACTGAGCAATAATCCCATTTCACGTTCAGACTTTGGCACCTTATCAAAACTATTCCGGGGTGACTAGCGGGAAGGATTCTACCCGGGGTGATTTTCCTCCCGAAACAGTTTACTCTGCATTTCATTTGAACACCAGGATGGTGTCCGGGTGTGAAGTTTGCAATTCAACCAGACCCCAGGCTGTATGTTTACACTATGGCTAATAAACCACAAGCACCTAGATCATTATCTACTGGAAGCCCAGCGGGCGGTCCCATTGCCAGGCAAGGTCAACATTTGTTGTGGTTTCCCAATGAACACAGTTACATTTAAGTGAGAGCCAGTATGATCTGTTTACCTCTACCTATCCTTTTAAATTCAAATGTTTAATGCTTTATTGGTATTCACAGACGTTATTTGAGTCATTGTTTTATACCATGCATGTAAAATAGTTCAGCATTGAAAGAGAAATTAAAGAAAAGAATATGTATTTTTTTCGTTCATTATGCAGTGAATCCTGCACGCAACCGCATGGTCTATTCATAGAGCAATAGAGCAATTGCACTTACTGAGAAGTAGCACGATAAATTAATTGTTGCACACAACAATTGTGATCTATTTTGTAAAAACCTTCTTTGACATTTCGTTTTTATTCTATGAATGTCGGTGGTTCACAAAAAGTGTCCTTTCTACTCATCCTGGTTGTTAAAAGGAATTTCGGTCTGTTCAGCATGAAATTGTTTTGTCCATAGTTATGAACACTGTGAAAGTCAAAATGATGTAGGTCCAATGGCTTTTAGTGAGGTAAGTTGTCAGCATGGGACCTGTGATAGTTTTGTAGTACCTCATAACAAAGTGGGATGGATCACAAGGCACATTTTTTTTTAACAGGGCGTTTTAAAAATTAGCTTTGAGTTTAAGATCTACCTCCAGATACTGTAGATTGCATGCAACATTTGTTCAATTGATTCAGTTAAATTACAAACGTTTTCTCTGGATATCTAACACATACACTTCAACCAAATTGTCCACAAAGCTTTTCCCTTAGCCCATAACTCTGATTGTACTCACTGGTTTCTTATAAGCTGTAAGGTAACTATAGACACTTCCCCCTGCCACCTTCACTTATCCTAGGACTGTGACCTCAAACTGGGTTATCACCCTATCAATTACAGCACGCATTTGGTGTCCGCCACAGGCTGCTGGTGTTATATAACAAAAATTCTGAAGAGCTTGGATGGGGATGAAGCATGGATGAACGAAGCCTGAGTGTTTCTTATTAAATTACTCTAGAATTACTTGGTCAAATTTTATGATTTAAATTTGGTTATGTGGTTACTTTTGACACTCCTCTCAATTCTCAGAGAATTGTGGAGAAATTTGGGGTCAATTTTTGTTAGTAAAGTCACAGGCAGTAGTGCCTGATACTGTCTGTTCACGCTTCATTACATCCAAACTGGGGAATACTGAAACCGAAAGGGCTGCCACACTGAAGTTAAGTCACCCAAACCGCAGAGTGCAGGGGAGTATAAACAATGACCGGGAAAGTAGGGACCAAGTACCGCGAAGATTTAGGAGCTGGTGAAACATTGTGCACAGAGTGTCCCGCACAAAATTCTCTGACCGGGTTGATCTTCCCGGTATTTTCCCTGGAATAGTTTTGATAAGGTGCCTTAGACATATATGACACAACATATCCTACACGTCCATAGATATCTGTGATAAACTGAATATCTAAATTAGCATTCCATGCACGAGAAAGGTCTGGATTGTACTGATACATCCTAAGGATTGCGCTTCAAGACAATACTGACTTTCTCACTTGTGAGTGTGTTGGCTTTCTCAAAGTCTTTTTGAGTTATTCCAAGACCTTTAAAGATTTATTCATTGATTTGTATTCATTGTCTCCAAGTACTGCTTCACGAACTGATTTTAACATATCAGCAGCTCCTTTAAGATCATCACTATTTTGTTCACTGTCATCAACTTTCTTATTACTACGTTTTCTCTTTCCATCATCAGGATTTGGTTACTGTCTAATTATAAATGTTCTATCCGAAGGAGGTCTTGGGAAGTTGAATCTACATTCTGTTCCCTTTTTCTTGCAGCTTTTAGAATGACATCTGCTATGCATTTGTACATTTTATATTATTTCATTTAATGCTTCATCTTCCTCCTTTGCTGGTAATTTACAAGATACATGTTTATCAATAAATTCAACAACTTTTTCATCCTTATCATGACTTAATTTTGGGGCATTTTCAGTCCAGAATAAACAATGTGTATGAGGTGAACCTTTCATCTGAAACTCTACTCTTCCAATGGGATCAGCATCTGACAAAATTACTTCCTTCAGAAAAATATGAAATTTTCCATCAAATATTCTAGCCACAGCCACAGGATTACTCTTCAATATCATATATTTCTCAATCCAATCCAGATCCTCTATAGTTCTAGGGTCACCCTGTTGTTTTAATGTTGTATTAATGACTTCAGGCCATCTCATATCAGCAGCAGAACATGAGCAGAACTACGATGGGCGTCCAAGTTGCCTTATCATTGCATAAACATCTTTTTGTGCTGATTGCCAATATGCAGAGGTTTCTCTAATAGGTTTCAAGAACTTATACCCACTATCATATTTTAACATATTCCTTAATTTATCCTTGTCATTCAACATTGCTGCGGTTAAACTCTTTCCATCTTGAGACTTAACAGAACCTTTACGAAGTGCAATAGACACACATGGCAACACTTGTTCAATTTCTGACAAATATTGTGCATAGAATATAGTCTTTACTTCGTGAGAATCTTTTGTTTGTGAGATTCATTAATCTATTATGATGATATCTACAAAGTTTTATCTACAGTTTTATTTTTATATGACGTTTATCACTGAATATGGGACTGCCTTTAGGAAATAATGTTGGAAAGCATTTGGCTTCGTTTCCTTCTTCCATCAAGACTCTGACTGGGTTGTTACCTTCACATGGAGCTATGCAAAATACATCATCAAAATATTGGTCCAATATTTCTTGTCCTTGTCCTAGGTTAAAAACAACTATCAAGCTTCAAACCACACAATCTTTCCTCATCAGTAATCTCCTCATCCTAATCATTATTGAAGTCTTCTTCTTCCTCATGTTTGTCAAAGTCTTCTTGATCTGAACTTTCTGGTACAGGACTAACCCAGTCGTGTGTAATCATGATGTCATTATACCACTAATTATTCAACTTTAAATAATGCAATGCCTTTTTAACATGGGCTTTGTAGACTTCTTCTGTCGCATGTCCTTAGACTTGTAGCTCTGCTGAGGCAAGCCAGGCCAGCGTGTCATCGTCCTGGTCAATCAGGCCGCATTCACCATGCGGTGGACGGTGTTTTGGGCAGTTGCTGATGATTGGTTCTCCGCAGTCACAGGAGGCGCTGTTTGCTAGTCCCCAAGTTTTCATGGATGCACCATAGCGTCCAACACCAGTCCTAAGACGGTTGAGGGTCGTCCACTGCTTCAGTGGGAGGTCTTGACCAGACACATCCCCAGGGTCGTTTATGAAGCGGTGTAGCCTCGATGGTTCTGCTGAGGTCTACTGGTCTCTCCAGATGGCCTCTCCATGGCAACCTTGTGGAGCAGGTGGGATTTACTTGCCTGAACCTTTCGGGAGAGGACCAGCGTAGCCGCTTTTCATCTGATGCGGGCTGGGGCGATACCTGCTAGAATAGGCAACTGGTTCACTGGAGTGGCACGGAGACACCCCGAGATGGTCCGCAGGGCCGTATTGAGGGCTGCATCAACCTTCTTGACATGGGGGCTTCGGCACCAAACGGGAGCGCAGTATTCAGCAGCGGAGAACACCAGGGCCTGGGTGGAGATCCGCAACGTCTTTGTCGCAGCTCCCTAGGTGGTACCAGCAAGGCGACGTATCAATGCGGCACAGGCTGTTGTCTTTGCCTTAACGCTTTCTAGGTATTGTTTGAACGTCAGCGTTCTGTCCAGCTTGACACCGAGGTACGTGGGATTACGCGGGATTTTTTTTACGCTGGGACTGCAGCCGGGCTTGATCTACCATGACGTTCATCTCACATGATGCTTCTTTGTTGTTAATGTAGCGGCTCACCCTCGGTGACGATGATGATGGTGGTTCGGCCCTACAACTGAATGATTGAGGACTGGACTCCTGATACTAGTGTTGATGGATGGACATGTTTTATTTATTGATCATCACTCCAAATCCCGGAAAATTACAGTTAACCACAACTAAAAAAAAAACCTGCGATGGTTAGAAATAAAACTCTCCTTTTGATTAACATCATTGACAGAGCCTCAGACGGTCATCCAAAGTTCCATCAAGCTAGTAAGCAACCGTTTCTATTGCCAAATCCGGTAAAAATTCACTATTTGGTGAGTATAAAAGGAGTAGATATAAACAGATCTTGTTAGTCAGCGACAAACCTCCACAAAAGAACGACTCCAACTTTCTTCATGGCCGGCGCACTATAACCCTGGTCATAAATAGTTATCCGCTACTACATGATTAACAACCGAAGCAGGAAAAGTATTACATCAATAAAAAACTTATTTGTTGCTTAAAACAGTTTCAGGTGTGTCACACATGAATATAATCACTAAATAAGAATGTACATACTCATTCTTAAGAGTTAACAGGCCTAATGGCGGACTATTTTCCCACGCGTAGAAATACAAAATAAGTAGCAGCGATAAGCTATAAGTTTCGTGAGCTTAAAGCAAGAGTCACATCCCAAAATATTACGTTCCATTACAGCTTCCCTGCTTTTATACCAGCGACCACGAATGGTATCACTGAGAAACTGTTTAGGGTAATTTATCAAAAGGACGCATTAGAGTAAGTGTCTCTAATTTTCCGTAACCAAAAAACTTGTTTTACTAAAGCTTAAGGCAGACACCTCGTTAGTAAACACTATAAATTTTACATTATTTGCAACAAGAAAAATACAAACATCAGTGGGGGAACACCCTGCCTCCCTTCTTAAAGAGAGTGTCACTGACTTCTTTATACATTCAAAACAATACAGCTAAATACCAAACTCAGGTCTTATTTCTAACTAGAACTTCCTTTATGCCCCTACAGTATTTTACCATACCATCCTGATTCAGGTGGCATCCGTCACTCAGATATTTAGGATAATTAATGCGTCGCTGAGTGTACACCTCAGCATATGGGTAACCGGTTTCCAAAGCCCGCCTAAGAAGTAAATTATACCGTCTGATTCGATGGTTGAAATTTGCCACTGAAACCTGTCCAGGCCGACTAATAATAGAACGCTGGATCACAGTGAACATTATGACTTTGCGCGGTCTGATACCTTCTCTATCTAATAGGTCAAGCAGATGTGACGCCTTACGCACCACTACTGCTGCCGAATTCTCGGGAAAGCACAAATCGTTGGAACCAATATCGATACACAAAATATCAATGGGTCTCGACTTCAGTCCACGGAGGTAAAAATTGGGATTAGAAAGCACTTTATCAAAAGATAATCCAGAATGACCTTCAACATACAAACTTATATCTTCGGGAAGACGAACCAAGTCGGTCACAGTTACATTTAAATGCCTCGCCTCCTTGAGCAATCTTCTCGGGAAAGAATGTCCAAATAGAACGGCTGACGTCTTCTCAGTCATGTTCTAATGACAGGGTCACTAAATACCAAATCCTAAAATCTTAAACAAAAAATGCAAAAGCTAGTCTATCACAAGGTAAAGACTTAATAAAGGTCGAAAACAAAACTGTAAAGCACGTTCCCTTATCGTGTCTTCCATATAACGAAATTCTAAATGGTACAAAGTTTTCTTCTTTTTTTTTTTGGAGCTGGAGAAACAGTGTCTTACAACACCAGTAGGTGAAGCAAGCGACTCCGTCCAGGCAAATATCACAACAGACAAAAACTCTACATTAGAGATAGAACACTAAGGTTATGGTAACATATGGAGCTGGAGAACAGTGTCTCACAACATCAAAGATGAAGCAAGCGACTCCAGGAATCTAACACAGAAATTGTTACACTAAGTTATCTCATTAGGCCATTGACCAGCGCATTGTTTTTGCTTAAGGCGTTCTGAACGTCTAGGGTTAGCACAAGACTCAGCAGGGTTCGACGTAGGCTACAGAGACGAAGTGGATGTCGGATTCTTTGCCTTAATTGGCGGCGGTGTGGGAGATGTATGACGCTTAGTCAGAACCCACTCAACATCACCAGAGCTATCAGAATCACATTCGGCATCTGAAAGAGAACCATTCGCATCATCAGGATATTGCAGTGGTGGAAGATCCATCTCGCCCCTGGGATCAAGAATCAAACTCTTTCTATTCATCCACCTTTCTGGACCACCTGAGGCCGGTCTCACAGCATACAAATTACGATCTGGGTTGCTCTTCACTACAAGGTACTGCTCAGACTCAAACCTATCCACTAATTTATGACGATCAGTAAACCCAGTCCGCTTGACCAGGACACGACTCCCCACAAGCAACGGGCACGCTTTGGCATACTTATCATAGCGTCTCTTGTTTGCTTCAGCGGCTTTGGTCATGCGATTCTTGGCTAAAGTGTGAGCTTTTCGCAAAAGCTTGGCTTGGCGCTCTACTGCATTTTCACTCCAAGTAGGAGGTGAACAACTAAGCAAATGATCAATTGGCACTCGGGGTTTTCTTCCAAACATAAGGGTGTAAGGGGCAAATCCAGTAACACTATGCGGAGTGGAGTTGTAAACAAAGATAAGATGAGGCAACAACTCAGGCCACTTATGCCTAGCCTTTCTGTCAACGGACTTGATCAAACCGCAAAGGGTTCTGTTGAAACGTTCGGTTTGTCCGTTCCCTTGGGGATGGTAAGAGCTAGTTCTGGTCTTTTTGATCCCATACAAGTCACAAAACTCTTAAACAAGTTTACTCTCGAAATTTCGCCCTTGATCTGAGTGAATTCTTGTGGGTACCCCATAGTGAACAAACCAATGATTATGCAAAACCCTAGCCACGCGTGGAGCAGTCTGATCCTTGCAGGGAACGGCCATTGCAAATTTCGTGAATGCATCTGTCATTACTAGCACGTCTTCCAAATTTCCAACTCCCCGATCTAGCTTGACAAAATCAATGGCAAGACATTCCAATGGCTCGAAAGCCAGTAAGTGTCGCATCGGGGGACGTACCACAGGGGTCGGAGCCTTTGCAACCACACAAGAGAAACAGTTTCGTATGTATTCTCTCACTTGTTTATTCATCCCAGGCCAGAAACAACGGTCCTTAATAAGACTTAAAGTTCTCCCAACTCCCTGGTGTCCCCATTGATCATGCGCTGCTTTGATTATTTCAACTTGTAACTGGGATGGTACCAAAAACTGATACGTGTGACCAAGACCCGGATTCTCCACAACTCTATACAATACACCCCATTTCTCTACAAACCGCGGCCACTCCCGCACCCAGCCTGCAATTGCCTTTTTAGTGGCGTCTGATGTAGGGTATTCTTCACCAGGGTCCCAGTGGAAGCGCCATCGTCCCCATATTTCACTCAAGACTTTATCTTGCTGTTGCAAGGACGCCAGCTCGGCGTGGGAATATGAAGGCAAAACCGAAGATAGCATTTCTTCAGAGCCACAACTGCTGTCCTCTACTGGAGGTGCAGCTTCGTCGATGGATATTGATCCAAGTGGGACTGGTGTGCATTGGGTAATTGCTTGAATGACAGCAGAACTTTCAGAACTAGTCATGTTGGATGGATTTCGGCTGAGTGCGTCGGCACACTTGTTAGTGCGACCTGAGCGATACCTTATGTCCAAATCGAATGGGGCCAGTTGGGCAACCCAACGTTGTTCGGTAGCACCTAATTTTGCATTTAGGAGATGAGCTAAAGGGTTGTTATCAGTCCAAACGACAGTACGACGGCCCAAAAGATAGTCCCTATACTTCTCTGAGACTGCCCACTTTAAAGCCAAAAGTTCCAGCTTGAAGCTGGATAAATCAGGATAATTTTTCTCGGCACCCCGAAGTCCTCGGCTAGCGTAAGCTACCGGGTGCAAATTTCCCGAGTCATCGTATTGCGACAGACATGCTCCTAGGCCTCTCAGGGAAGCATCCACTTCTACAACAAAATCTCGATCAAACCGAGGGTATGCCAGTACAGGTGCCTCGCTCAAAGCAGCCTTGTGTAGTTTGATAGATGGAGCGCGCTGATACCTAAGATTATTCAGAGCATCTGCAAGGGTCTCAGCTAGACTCTTGTGAGACTGGGCCATCACCTCTGCAAAACCCTCTGGTAGTGCCATATTGTTAGCAGCCTAGGGCATGCACAGTAGATAAAGAGTAACAAACTTTTCCCTTTTTTCCACAAACTAGGTCAGCACTAGAACACTATAAACAGTTAAACGCATACACTAATTATCGGTCGCTTCAAGCTGGGCATTGGAAACCGGAAGATACACATACACTGTGCATCTATCAAATAGGCCTATTATGCACAACAAAGAGCCACAGAGTCACTCCTCAAAACGCTTTCATAATAAAAAGATGCACAAAACTAATTCAATCTAACTGTGCACATCATGCTTAAAAATCAGTTCTTCTACTGGAGGGATTCAATATTGTCTCTTAACAATTTGCCAAGTTAACAGATAATTGTTCTGCGCTTCACAGATAAAACTTCACGCATGTCTGGCTGAAAAAATAATTTGTGTCATGTAAAACAAAAATATGCACAGTCGTATGTTCCACTGGCCAAAACACTCAAATTTCTGTGAAAAGCGTTGAACTAAATTAAATGGTACGGTAACTACAACAGTCTTGTTATCAAAACAATGAACAGTAACTGTTATGAAATTACAATATCCTTACTTATACAATTGAAATGGGAAAATCCGCACAACGATTTTCAGTGAAAAATTATTGAACTGTAAAGAGAGCTAGATTAATCTCCAGGGGTTTTATCAGTCTAAGTCCATATCCTGTCTACGACGCCAGAAATTCCTGTAGCGGCTCACCCTCGGTGCTGATGATGATGGTTGTTCGGCCCTACAACTGAATGATTGAGGACTGGACTCCTGATACTAGTGTTGATGGATGGACGTGTTTTATTTATTGATCATCACTCCAAATCCCGGAAAATTACAGTTAACCACAACTAAAAAAAAAACCTGCGACGCCAGAAATTCCTGTAGCGGCTCACCCTCGGTGCTGATGATGATGGTTGTTCGGCCCTACAACTGAATGATTGAGGACTGGACTCCTGATACTAGTGTTGATGGATGGACGTGTTTTATTTATTGATCATCACTCCAAATCCCGGAAAATTACAGTTAACCACAACTAAAAAAAAAACCTGCGATGGTTAGAAATAAAACTCTCCTTTTGATTTACATCATTGACAGAGCCTCAGACGGTCATCCAAAGTTCCATCAAGCTAGTAAGCAACCGTTTCTATTGCCAAATCCGGTAAAAATTCACTATTTGGTGAGTATAAAAGGAGTAGATATAAACAGATCTTGTTAGTCAGCGACAAACCTCCACAAAAGAACGACTCCAACTTTCTTCATGGCCGGCGCACTATAACCCTGGTCATAAATAGTTATCCGCTACTACATGATTAACAACCGAAGCAGGAAAAGTATTACATCAATAAAAAACTTATTTGTTGCTTAAAACAGTTTCAGGTGTGTCACACATGAATATAATCACTAAATAAGAATGTACATACTCATTCTTAAGAGTTAACAGGCCTAATGGCGGACTATTTTCCCACGCGTAGAAATACAAAATAAGTAGCAGCGATAAGCTATAAGTTTCGTAAGCTTATAGCAAGAGTCACATCCCAAAATATTACGTTCCATTACATTAAGGTGAAACATCGATGACATCGTCTTACCCAGGCTGAGTTTTAGGTGCAAGTTCATCAGTTACGAAGACAGGATCTTCTTGTCTTCAGTGAGGCCCTCTTCTGCTGCTTCCAGAGATGGCTTGTTGAGTAGGATTGCCAAGTCATCCGCGTAACCATACTTCCTTGACTGGGTAGCAGGTAGATCATATATGTAGATATTAAACAGCATCGGAGCCAGCACGGAGCCCTCTGGAACGCCGTTCTTGAGCTGCCTTACCCTGCTGTGTTGCCGTTCCTGGTATGAAGCTGGAAGCTGCTGTTGCTCAGCATCTCCATTATGAAACTCACCATGTGCTTATTCGGAATGGTTTCCAGGAGTTTCATGTGGAGTCCTCGCAGCCAAACGATGTCAAACGCCGCAGTGAGATCCAGAAAGACGGCACCAGCCTTCTCCCCAGCTTGGAAAATGTCCTCTATGTCTTGGCACAGAAGGGTTACCTGGTCAGCTGTTGACCTACCTCTCCGGAAGCCCGCTTGTTCTTTTGGCAGCTGAGGGTCTATTACAGGTTCAAGACATCGTTTGTGAAGATTCTGTGGTCCTTCGCATATCTGTTGAGGACGTGATCTCTGGTAACACTAAACTCCCCTTCACCAGTAGGGCAGCGTGGGCAGAAGTCCAGTCCGAATGCGCAGACCTACGACGCACCCATGCCCACCTCGTCCAGGGAACCCGCCCCTCTAAGAAACTTACCAACATCAAAGACGTTAAGCACTATCTCCACGTCAGCTCTGTAGCCAAGGACGGCTTGTTCATAGTCCGACGTGACCAACCCCTGTCTCCAACACGTGAGTGCATCATCGTCCCTCGTCAAGTACTAAATGGGCTCTTCACATTCAGTTAAGCCATCCTACACGCCACCAACTTCACACTGTCACAAACCGGTACTTCTATGCCCTTGACATGGACAAAGCCATTGAACAGGTGACCACCAGCTGTCATCACTGTGCATCCCTACGCACCACACCGCACACCGCTCCCAGGTTCACACGCCTTGTCCGCGATGACTTCCTCAAACAACACCACATGAGAATTGAAGTTGGCCGGATCAAAAACCCCAATAAGAATCCAGTCGCAGAGAAGGCAGTTCGTGAATTGGAGGAAGAACTTCTACGTCTGGACCCAATGGGAGGAACCACTACACCATTGGCCCTCTCTCTCGCCACCGCTAACCTGAATTCCCGCATCCGCACTCGTGGGCTCTCTGCCCGTGAACTGTGGCATCAACGCGATCAATTCACAAATCAACAAATCCCGTTCTCCGACCTGCAGATGATCCAGTCACAACACCAGCTTCGCACAACAAACCACCCCTACAGTGAACGGTCTAAAGCTCCACTGAGACCCGCTGCGCCAACGCCACAGCTTGAGGTTGGTGATCTTGTGTACCTGTACTCTGACCGTGACAAAACCCGAGCAAGAGACCGAAGGTGCATGGTGCAACATTTGCAAGTTCCAGGGCTCCCAACTAAGATCTGCATCGTACCGAGTAAAGAAATCCAAATGCTACAGGGTTCCATCACACTGGGAACACACCAGCATGCACAGAATGCCATCCCCACCAGATGACACTGCGCATGAAGATGATGACATCTATCTGCAACCAGCACCACGACCCCCAGATCCACCATACATCCCCACGGAACTATCCACACCTGCTGATGATTCCTCCAACATTGTCCTAATCACCGAGGAGTTCACACCTCACACCGCTATGGGTTCAAGTGAGACACCCACTCACGTCACTGATGAAGAGCCACCCACACCAGCCCAGCCCTGTTCCACTGTACCAACTCATAGGCGCTCCAGTCGTCAGCGCAGCCTACCAAAACACCTGAAAGACTTTGTTCTGGACTATTAGTTCCCGTACCTCACTTCGTTTCAGTGTTTTTGCTTTTTGTTTTACGGGGCAGAATAATCCCCATGCTTTTAGGCTCGAGAGTAGTCCACCCCTATGACAGCCTCAGTTTTGTTTGCACTTTATTTTTTTCCCTCGTTCTTTGTCAGTTGATCACTAACTCATCGTACGCGAGACAGCGTTTTTGAACAATGACTGTAGCTTGTTTGCTTCCCACAGGTCACATGGCCCTTTTTTTCTGCTTGTAGATGCTCGGCCTTGTACTTCTGTATTGTTTGTCCATAGAATAGAAGAAAAAGAAGTAGTCGCGCCAGTTATGTTATAGCGCCCCCAGGCGTCCAGTTATATTGTAAACATTGGCTACGCCATCTTTTGTACCGTGTACGTTTTGTCGTCACATTAAAGTTGTTGCTCTCGTTATAAGTCAAGTGTTTGGCCGTTTGTAATCATTTGAGTCCCCACATATTACTTTATTGGTGCATGCCTGCAGGAGACGCTCCAGGATCTTGTATGGGACACAGAGCAGCGAGATAGGCCGATATCCCTTCGGGTCGTCACTGGGCTTATTTGGCTTAGGAAGGGCAATCACGTTGGTGCGCACCAGATCTTTGGCAGCTTTGAGCATCGAAAGCACAGGGAGAGGAAGGAGCACAGCCAGTCGCTTTCCTTCTTTCCTTGGTGTTTGATGTACTCTGGGTTGATGCAGTAAATGCCTAGTGCCTTGCAGGTCTTTAGCCTTTGGATGGCCAGCTAAAGTTCGTCTGCCGTGAAATCACCTGAAAGGTTGGCATTACACCCCTGCACACGGCGCAACTCCTGGACTCTCGCCGAAGTGGCTCTAGTAAAGTTCTTGTCCGTGTTTGGGAAACGACCGTTGCTCAGTACCTGGGCCGCGATGGAGTTTGCGGTAATTGGACACTGCTTTGGAGTTGTGGACCTACCTGTGAGCTTGTTGGTGGTTTGCCATGCGCGACGGCTGGAATGTGTGAAGTCAATTGATTCCACAGTCTCCGTCCATCTCTGCCTGCGTTTCTCGTTGAGCCTTCCAAAAAGATCACTGGCTGCGCTGTCCCGGTCAAAACCGGAAGTTAAAGTTAAAATCATGTTATTTCGGGCTCCAGAGCCTAAGTGAATGAAGGTATGAACAAACTTTCAATGCATAATATTTTCTTTAGCTCATGAACATTCTAGAAATAAGATGTTTGACGTCATAGCTACTTCACAATGAAATTGATACACGAGGTCAAAAAAAAAACTATTTAGCTATCTCAAAAAATAAAGCATGTACGGACTTGAAACTTACTGTATACCTAGACCACAGTAAGCACAATTTTTGGAATGATGACGTCATCGATGACGTCATTATATTAAATTGAAGTTTTATACTAAAATAATCATATCTTAAGAATAATACATGCTACATACATGATCTTTACACCATATGAAAGATCTTGAAGTATTAACATATCTTACACAGTGTGACCTCATTTGACCTTTACTTCCGGTCGAAATCGGAAGTAGTAGTTTTTTTTATAAAAATCATATCTGAAAAGCGTAAATTTGAACATGGATATAATAACCTGATTGTAAGGCCCTTCTGTGATTCTACAAATTTTTATAATGTGTGACCCCATTTGACCTTCACTTTTGGTCAAAACCAGAAGTATAACTTGGTACATACACAAAATATGTATCTTATCAATGAAACGTGGTACATTAATTAATCATTACATCAATTTGAAGCTCTCGGGCAATTATAGATATCATGTACATTTGACCTTGAGTTCCTGTCAAAACCGGAAATTGAAGTTTCATATGACAAACCTTCATGCATAAAGATCTACAAAAGGTACAAATAAATAGCACAAAAGACAAAAAACTTGCAAACACAATATTGACCTTAAAATTTTTAATTATGCGATCACTTTATTACATTCAAGCCGAACACCGTGTGTTTGTCCTCCAACTGAAAATTTCTAGTGTTCTGTTTTTTTAGGTGTTCGGACTCGAGTCCAAAGACCTTTTGTTTTTGTACGTTTTTTAGGTGTTCGGGCAATTTGCCCGAAAACCTCCTTCAGTGTTCGGCGATCTGCCGAAAACCTCATGTTTTTGTTCGTTTTTTTGTTTTAGATGTTTGGACTGGAGTCTGAAGACCTATTGTTTTTGTAGGTTTTTTTTTTTTAGGTGTTCAGGCACTCAGCCCGGAACACCTCTTGATTTTGTACGTTTTTTTTTTAGGTGTTCGGACACTGGTCCGAAGACCTTTTGTTTTTGTTCGTTTTTTTAGGTGTTCGGCTAGCGGCCGAAAACCTATTGTTATTGTTCTGTTGTTTTTTTCAGGTGTTCGGCCAACAGCCGAACAACTATTGTTATTGTTCTGTTTTGTTTTGTTTTTGATTTTTGGGGTTTTTTTTCCTCGTGTTCTTATTTCCCTCCGAACCTTCTCCAGCAATTTTAAACAAAAGTAAAGCTTGTACAAATTAAAACTTACTGTGTACATAGGCAATAGTGAGTAAATGAAACCGCCACTTTTTTGGAATGATGACGACATTGATGACGTCATGACAAGGTTTTTAATGTTGAAAAATGACCATGGACGACGGGGCCACTCCCAGGGGTGAAGTGGTGCGACTGGCGGTGTTTTCCGCGATAGTTGACAAGCAGTACACTGCTTAACCTTGTCCTCAAGGTCCTTGTCCATATTGGGCCACCATACATAACTGCGACCCAGCGACTTCATTCACGAGATTCCAGGGTGAGATTCGTGCAATTCGTCGATTATCTGCTGTTGGCCTTGTGGAGGGATAACTACACGTGACCCCCACATGATACAACCATCTTGTACGCTCAGTTCGGTTTGACGACAACTGTATGGTTTGAACACTTTATCCCGACTGTTCTGCGGCCAACTGTTCATCAGGAAATATTGCACTTGTGAAAGTACTGGATCTCGTCCTGTCCAGAGAGGAACTTTCTCTGGACTAACAGGTGTTGATTCCAGGTGATCCATGACCATAACATAGTCGGCTGGAATTGGTGTATGAGCGAGCGTTTGTGGTAATGGCAATCTACTCAGGGCGTCTGCATTGCCATTTAAGTGTCCCGGTTTGTAGACTAAGCGATAGTCGTATGCAGCCAGCGTAAGGGCCCATCTCTGAATCCTGGATGACGCCATAGGGGGTATTGCTCGCTCCTCGCTAAACAACCCAAGCAATGGTTTGTGGTCAGTAGAAATCTCAAATTTCCGGCCATACACATACTGGTGAAACTTTTTCACACCGGAGATCATCGCTAATCCTTCTTTGTCCAGCTGCGAATAATTACGCTCTGGTGGTGACAGTGACCGCGATGCATACACAACTGGGTGTTCTGATCCATCAGACAAGCGGTGAGCAAGCACAGCGCCCACACCATATGGGCTTGCATCACATGACAACACTAACTCCTTCTCGGGGTCATAGTGCACAAGCACTCTCGCTGACATTAACAACTCTTTAGATGTGCGGAAGGATTTCTCGTGCTCCGGTTTCCATGACCAGCATGTGTGTTTCCTCAGCAGACAATGCAGAGGGGCAAGTACTGATGACAAGTTCGGTAAGAACCTCCCATAGTAGTTGAGGAGGCCCAGGTATGACTTCAACTCTGTGACATTTCGCGGCACTGGTGCATCCCTCACAGCCTGCACCTTCTCCATCGTTGGGTGCAAGCCTGCAGCGTTGATGTGATGACCGAGGTACACTACCTCTGGGGCGAAGAATTCACATTTCTCTCGCTTTAGACGGAGTCCTGCATTTTGAAGTCGGTTGAGAACTTTCTCGAGATTTGCGATGTGTTCTGCTTCAGTGTGCCCTGTTACCAGCACATCATCGAGAAATGCGACGGCTTGGGGGATATCGGCCAACAGACTTCCAATTGTCCGTTGAAAGATAGCGGGTGCTGCCGAAATACCAAAGGGCATACGCGTATACAGGAAAAGCCCTCTGTGTGTGTTGATTGTGACCAGCTCACGCGATTCCTCATCCAGTACAAGTTGTAGGTAGGCGTGGCTGAGATCAAGCTTACTGCATGTTTTGCCACCTGTCATGGCAGCAAAGAGTTCCTCTACCCGGGGCAGGGGGTACGTATCAACATTCGCTGACTGGTTTACTGTAGCCTTATAGTCACCACAGATACGCATTAGCCGGACTCTTTCACCACGGGCACGATGGGTGCTGCCCACCGTGAAAATGTTACTGGCTCAATGACCCCCTCTTTCTGGAGTCTATCAAGTTCTTCTTCAACCCGTTGCTTCATTGCAAAAGGTACTGTTCTGGCCTTGCAGAATCTAGGCTTAGCATCCGCTTCCATGTTTAGGTGCACTGTCTGGCCTTTGAGTTCTCCCAACTCATCGCGAAACAACTCACTGTATCGCTCTGTGATCTCGGAAACAGACGATGCTTGCCTCACTTGTCAAATTGTGTGCCTTGCTAGCTGTAGATGGCGTAGCCAAGCGCGTCCAAGTAAGTTAGGCCCTTGGCCTGATGCGACAAGAAGTGGAAGTGGAAGTGTGGCTGTTTGACTGTTGTATTGCACGGTGACTGTGCAACTACCAACGACCAGTATTTTCTGTCCAGTGTAGGTAAGTAGTTCTACATCACTTTTCCGGAGGACCAGTTTGTTGACTGCGAATACTGATTTGTATGTGGTTTCACTGATAATCGATACCGACGCACCAGTATCGATTTCCATCAACACCGAATTCCCATTAATTGTTACGTTTACAAGTAACGGTGGTTCCTTGGTTTGTGAGGAAGTCTTATACATGGTTTAGTTACTAGCAGCTGGTACACTTTCCTCATTATCGACCTTCTCCTCTTTGTTGTACGTGTTGTGTTTCGTGTTGAACTTAGATTTGGTCGGTACTTGGGCGGGTTTACCACTCCGGCACACTTTGGCCAGATGTCCCTGTTTACTGCAGGTGTGACAGTTATACGAGCGAGCTCTTGTTATAATACAACACATAAGCTTCAATGTACGTTGCACACGCGGTTATGCATGGTGTCCCAAATTCCAGTGACCTTCTATGTTTGGCTCAGTGCCAGCTGTAGTAAGATTATTTTTGTGAATGAGAAGCTTCTAGGGCACATGGATTCTTGGAATAATGACTTTGCATAAATTAAATAGGAATGTCTAGAATCAGATTTTTCTAGAAGGTCTAAGAATTAGTATAAATACAGGCAGAGCAAATCTGGATTCTTTTAAGGACTAGCATTGAGAGAAGTTCGACATATGCGTCCCCAGAGAGTGTTAAGAAACTACATAGCGGTGTAGCTGTTTCTTAGTCAAAAAGTGACTGAGAGTTGTTTAAGCTGAATTGTGTATCGGGAGAGACAGTTTCTTGTGAGCTGAGGGCAGTTCAAGTTGGGATCATCGGTTCCCTTGCGACGGTCAAGCCTTCGCAGTGTTTATTCGTCTCGAGACCGGTTGTTTGTGGCAGCTTATTTTTGTGCACCGATTTGTGGACTGAACTGTTCCAGTTGGAGTCCGCCGTTTCTTCGATGTAGTGTAAAGCTCTCGCCTGTAGAATCTTCTGGGTTTTTTTTTGGTAAGATCATTCTTGATTGTTTGCTCTTAGCCTTGTAAATTAGTTTTGATCCACATTTATTTGTATCATTATCTTTAACGGATTAAGAGTAATATTTCATTAAATCTTACTTGTTTTGTGTTCTTTATATCAGTGTGATCTTGTTTGATCTTTTGTTGCGTCTGAGAAAAGTCAAAGTTTTCGGATAACCGACATTCGGATGGTTTGGGGATTTTCGGATCGTAACACTCTGCAATTCTGAGACGTGTGATCGGTTCGTCCACACCGATAGCACTTGCTTACATTTCCGTGTGTAGGTGTCTGTGCTTTTGCCAGGCTCCGAACTTTGGGCCTAGTACTACTGGATACTTTGTGTGCTAGCTGCTGTGGCAAACTGACTGATTCCATTGCAGTGTGCTTCTGTATGTCCTTAGAATTCTTCTCCGCTAATTCCATTGCCTGAGCTATTTCCCAAGCCTTCTGTAACTGTAGTGCAGATTTTGACAACAGCCTGCGCTGAATGCGATTATCACTGATTCCGCACACTAAGCGATCTCTCAACATGTCGTTCAGTGTGTCCCCATACTCACAATGCTGTGCAAGGCGACGCAGTTCTGCAACAAATTCTGCGACTGACTGTCCCTGCTGCCTCATACATGAATTAAACTTGTACCTTTCCACGATCACAGATGGTTTGGGGTGGAAGTGATTTTTGGTGAGAGAAATTATTTCCTCAAAAGTCTTGTCGCCTGGTTTATCTGGCGCAATGAGGCTCGCAATCAGCTTGTATGTATCCGCACCGCAGACACTGAGTAATATGGCTCTCTGCTTACCCAGATCCTGGACATCATTGGCCTCAAAGAACTGCTCCACAAACAGCCGCCATGTCTCCCTCTTGGCGTGAAACTCGCCTACGTTACCGAAGGTATTCATTTTACCTCGTCGCCAATTGTTATATATCAGACAGTACGCGTTATTTGGGGAAACCAACTGTGGATTTATTTGTTAAACTGACATGACAGGAGCCATCTTGGAACTGAACATTGGCATGACAAAGAATGGCCAAATGAGGGCGCTTACACAAATTGCTCTATCTTCAGGTTACTACAGTCAATTATTCCTTTATTCCTTTCAGGTCCTGTGTAATTGTTATTAAATCGGGACGGTAAATTGCTGTCCCAACGGATCAGTCTCTAGACGCTCAGAGCTTTTCCGGTCAGGCCGTCCAAAGCCAGCGCTCGCTAGGTGGCTGCTTAGGCAACTTCCTGCTCAAGGGGGCATGCGCGACAAAATTGGTGTCAGAAGTGGGATAAAATTTAATGCAATCACAAGGATCCTTTTCTTTTAATGTGATCTCAAATTCATTGAGAGTTATCCATGAAAGGTATTCTTGGGTATATAGCTCTTAGCTTGGTGCTGATTTGTCTGATTTTGGTGATAATTATTATCTGCCTATTGGTATTTAAACGTTACCAACAACAGAGAGTTTTGTTGAGGCAGAGGCGTTTTGTGGTTGCTGCCCGACGTGAACAGGTCACCTCATTATGAGTGGGACTAAGGAAATCAAATCTTGTTATCAAGAGGACCTTGGTAGGTCCAAAATGGAACTGCAATTGTTGCAGTGGGAGAAAGCTCAACAGTTGAGGCGAATTGAGGAGCTTGAGGCCACCTTGAGGCAAATGAGGAGGTCTGAGGAGTCGGCTAATTGAGTCGGAGGTGGCAAGCAAAAACTGGTGAAGGTAGATGGAGATATTGAGTTTAAGCTCCCGAGTAAAGGTTTAATTGACTTAGGGGAGGAGTCCTCGGGCTTTGCCTCATTTGAGGGGCAATCGCCAGCTAGTGTGAAGACGAAAGTAGGGGTCCATTCTTTAGATGGATTAGTGTGATTGGACTACTCCTCGGAGGGGCAATGAGGTATCCACTCCTGTGACTGCAAAGGTACGTGAGGAGTTGGGTACAAAGGGTTTGGTCAGTAAGAATCCTTTTGTGGGTATGGAGGACAAACAAGTCCATTGTGACTTGTTGAGTTTTGCAACAAGATCACCAGGTCTTTCTGACAAGGTGTCAGCCGTACAAATAGGCACTGAGGCGGCAGAGCCTTGGAGACCGAAGAGAGAGACTAGAGTTGTTGGGGGTGAAGGGACAAAAGATAAGGGGACCCCTCGTCGGGAAGGTCCAGTGGAATGAGTACCATAGACATTTTGAGAGTTGTAGGTTAGTTAACCGTTGGGACGACGAGCAGGCGGCACAATATTTGGCTGACAGCCTACAAGGCGACGCCGTACGTATTCTTGGCAACGGTACTCCTCAGAACAAATAAACGTACGATGAGTTAGTGAAACGGTTGTCCAGGAGGTTTGGCATTGGTCGCCAAGCAGAAAACTTCCTTGTAGAGATTAGACATAGGCGTCAAAAGCCCAAAGAATCTCTTCAAGAGTTGGGGCAAGTGATTCATGAGTTGGCATTGAAAGCTTATCCAGAGATTTCAGAAGTTTCTAGAGATCGTCTGTAACGGAACCTTTTCATGGATGCCGTGGCGAGTCAGTCTGTGAGGCAGGGCATATTTCGTGCCCGGTCTAAGACTTTGTCCAAAGCTATTCAGGCGGCCCTAGAAACACAGAGTTTTGAGGAGGTTGAATCTCAGAGAAGAGAGGAGAGACCGTTTAAGTTTGTCAGGGCTGTGGACCGTGAGACAGAGGATTGGTTAAAGTCCATGGAGAAGACTCTTAGTGAGCAGTCCAAGTTTGTTGGTGGATTGTCAAAACAGCTTGATGCTCTGGTACCGAGGGGGCGTCCACGGTCTGACAATCAGACAAATCAAGTAGAAAGAGGAAACTTGATTGTGACAATCCGGTAAGAGTTGTTTCAGTGCCAAGATATGGGTTGTTTGTGAATGGACATTAATTGACACGGGGGCGACTGCACTCTTATCAGCTCCACTGTGTATTATCAAATTCCAAAGGAGCAGAGGCCAACTCTGGATAGTTGTGATGTTGGGTTGCGCCAAGTGGATGGAACCCCTTTACAGATATTGGGCACAGCTTGGGTTGAACTTACGATTGGTAAGACAACTTCATCTGTGAAGGTAATAGTTGTCAACATATCTCTTGTTGGGATGTTGCTATGTTGGGAATGGACTGGTTGTTGTCCACAGGTGGTAGCTTGGATTTTAGGAATATGGAGCCTGAGTTGAATGGTCAAAGGGTCAAGTGTACGAACAGTGCAGGTGAAGCATTTGTTGGCAGAGTGGTTCTGACGGAGACAGCTGTGATACCAGCTGGGCATGAAGGAATTGTGAGAGGGGCTATAACGAAGAGTAGTGGGGGGCTCACGGGACCTTTCATTGTTGAGCCAGTTGAAGGAGGTGGCGAGTTTGCTCAGAGGGGTGTGGTGCTCGCTAGGTCAGTTATTGAGGTGCCAACTGAAGTGGTACCTGTCAGGGTGTTTAACCCCAGTATGGAGAATCATGCAGGCACTACGGCCGCAATGGTATCCCCTGTTAAGGTGGAGGCTCTGTCAACTGCACGTGAGAGTAAAGACAACGAGGTTCTTCCTGTGCACCTACATGACTTGTATAAGAGGAGCATAGAAAAATTGGATCCATAACACCATATGGAAGTGATGAGGTGTCTGATCGAGTATCAGGACATCTTTTCAAAGGGTGATGGTGACATTGGGCGTACAGATCTTGTGAAGCATTCCATTAACACTGGAGATGCTAGGCCACTGAAGCAGAGGCCTAGGAGGCACCCCATCAGTCATCAGGAGGAAATCCTGAGGCAGGTTGAGGGGTTGAAACAACATGGTTTGATTGAGGAGTCAGACTGTCCATGGGCATGCAACATTGTACTAGTGAAGAAGAAGGACGGGTCTAAACGTCTGTGTGTTGATTATAGAGGCTTGAATTTTGCAACGATTAAAGACGCAAATCCAGTACCTCGTATAGATGAGACGCTGGATGCTCTTGAGGGGGCGAAGTGGTTCTCTACCCTGGACATGGCGTCAGGGTATTGGCAGGTTCCTTTGGATGAGGAATCCCGACAGAAATCCTCCTCCTTGGTCCGCAATGGCCTGTACAAGTGGAAGGTCATGCCCTTTGGTTTGGCGAATGCACCGGCAACATTCGAGCGACTAATGAAAAAGGTGATGACTGGTCTCCAATGGGAGGTTTTATTGATTTATCTTGACGACATTATCGTTTTCGGCAAGACAGTTAGGGAGGAGGTGAAACGCCTTCAGGTAGTCTTTGCATGTCTAAGAAAAGCTGGGTTGAAACTCAAGCCCAGCAAGTGCAATCTCTTCCAAAGGTCAGTGACCTACCTAGGTCACATAGTCTCGGATGAGGGGATAGAAACTGATCCTGCAAAGATAAAAGTAGTTGCAGAATGGCCTATCCCAAAGTCAGTGAAGGAGGTAAGAAGTTTCCTAGGACTGGCGTCTTATAATCGCCGATTTATCCGTGGGTTTGCGGACATAGCAAGCCCTTTGCATGCTCTGACTGTGAAGTTTAAGGTCTTTGATTGGAACGATGCCTGTCAGGAGGCGTTTGAGCGATTGAAGACAGAACTGCAAACTTCTCCGGTGTTGTCTTATCCTTCGCTGGATGGGAAGTTTGTATTGGACACAGACGCAAGTTCTGAAGGTATACGGGCTGTGCTGTCGCAGGTGTGTGAGGGTGAAGAGAAGGTTGTTGCTTACGCAAGCAGGAAACTAAGCAAAGCAGAGAGAAAATACTGTGTAACTTGGCAGTTATTGGCCATAGTGGTTTATCTGAGGTACTTCAGACAGTATCTCTATGGGCAAAAAGTGAGTAAGAACAGATCACTCGGCACTCCGCTGGTTGCTCAATTTCAAAGATCCGGAGGGACAGCTGGCGAGGTGGCTTGAGGTGATTTCCGAATAATATGATATGACAATCCAATGATGTGTCCGTACCATCCGTTAGCTCAGTCTCCTCCGAAGAAGCGAGTAGCGCCACTTCGGCAGTACCATGTGGGGGGTACTATGGAGAGGGTCGCAATGGACCTCATGGGTCCTCTGCCGGTGACCGATGATGGAAATCGGTGGATCCTAGTTGTTGCAGATTACAATACTAGGTGGATGGAGGCTTATGCGCTCCCCGATGCCCATGCTGACACTGTAGCGGCGAAGTTTGTGAGCGAGTTTGTATGTAGATTTGGGGTGCCAAACGAACTCCACACTGATCAAGGTTCTAACTTCGAGTCTAAGGTTTTCCAGGAGATGTGCGGTATCTTGGGTATTGCGAAGACGACAACAACTGCCTACGACCCAAAATCGGATGGACTAGTCGAGCGGTTTAACCGCACGCTTATTTCCTTTGTGTCTATGATGATTGGGCCCCGTAAGGGACAGCGTGACTGGGATAAACATCTTTCCTTTGCGACCAGCGCTTATCGGTCCACACCCCAGGAAACAACCGGCGAATCGCCAAATATGATGATGCTTGGGAGAGAAGTAATGCAACCCATTGATTTGTGTACTGAGCAACCGAGTGTTAGTCATGAGGGTCCGACCACTGATTTTGCAGAGGAGTTGAGGCGTCATATTCAGCAGGCACATGATAAGGCACATTAGTGTCACAAGAAGAACTCAAGGCGACAGAAACGTAATTATGATAGGCGAGCCACTGATCCCTGCCTACAGGAAGGTGGATTTGTATGGCTCTATAATCCAGCAAAGAAGAAGGGTGTGTGTCCAAAACTTCAGCTGAAGTGGGAGGGGCCGTACCTGGTGTTGTGAAAATTTTCAGATGTAGTCCTGAGAATACAGCTGCAAAGAGGGGCTAAGCCACGTGTTGTGCATGTAGATAGGCTTAAGCCATAAAGAGGGGATCCCATGAAGGCATGGAACCACACAAGTGAGGTTCCTGATGAGGTTCCTGTTGAGGAGCCTCTGGTGCAAACAGAATTGTATCCAGACACTAATGAAGTATCTATGTGTGGGGTACCTAAGGCTAAGGGCGAGGTATCTAAGGATGAGAGTGCTAGTTTTGCTGGGAATGAGGGGAGCAGCCCCCCGGATGAGGATGAGTGTTTGATTGAGGTGGATGGTCAAAATCAGGTGTCAACACCTGAGCCTAACGTAGTGAGGAGGTATCCAGTGAGGCAACACAGGTTACCTAAACGGTATCGATAACTAGTTCTCATGAGTTGAGTTTTGTTTGTTTTATTTCAGAAAGAATATGCCACCCACCAGGAAGTTGTAAGAAGCTGTGGAGGTGCAGTATTTGCAGGAAAGCATTTACGCAAGCAAAAGGCCTGGCTCGTCATCGCAGGTTTGAGCATGGGCCTGATATGAGGTTGTACTGCAAGAGATGTGGTTTTGGTACAAAACGCCGAGATAATCTACGGCGTCATTACAAATTCCAGCATTCCCTATGCAACATGGTGGATTTGAAAAGTGTCAGGAGGGAGCCAGTGCGAGTTCGGGGGCCCGAAGGAAGGGCAAGAGGTGTCTTCTGCGATGAGAGGTTGACGGTGAGGATACCACTTAGTGAGGTGTCCATTCAGAGTGGGGCTGCCTCAGCAGGAAGCCGACTGGCTGGTGGAGGCCCAGCATCGTCGTCAGCTGCGCCAGCTACTACTACACGACCACCAGAGGAGATGGATGAAGATAGTCAGGAGGCTGAGAGACGAGAGGTGAGCTCTCCCGTGTTAAGCTTGTCTCCTGGTCCCATCTCGCCACTCAACGCGACACCACCAGGATCCCCTGAGCACCCACCAGTAGAGAAAAGTGTTGTGCTGTCGGGAAAGCCGAGAGGCATGTTCCAGGGAGCCAGAGAGAGCAACTCTTCAGATGGCTCATCAATGGCATCATCGGACACGTTGGAAGCAGACGCACAAGAGGAGCCAACAGGGTCAACGCAACCCGTGGAAGAGGAGCCCACCGTGAGAGAGGAAGTTGCCAGACCACCTGACACTACACTCGCGACCATCGTAAGGAAAACCTTCACCTTCACTGTGGTAAACGGAGCCATTGTGCGAAGAGAAGAGCATAATGATATTTTCTACTGGAATGTTGAAGTCAACTGGAACCAACCTTAGAGACACTAACTCTTGGGGTCTTACGATCACGTTTGCGTAAACTGTTAATTATCATCCGTTCGAAACTGAAATCATTGCCGTAATGACTTCTAAATGTTTAATTCCTCGAATAATTGATCCATATTCAGTGCATTATCAAAAGTTCTTTAATTATGACCAATCCAGATGTGCAGTGTGTGATTCTTCTTTCAGGAAACGGTGCAATTTTGTTTGATTGTTGTTTAATTTGTATATGATTGCCTGATGTAAAAAGTGCCTAATGATATTTGAATTGTCTTAAATCTTGCCAAACCAATCAGACCTCCAGATGTTTTATACGTGCTGTTGTTTTTTTGTATTCCTATTTGCAGCTTTTGATAAAGTTCAGAGTATTTTCTATCCATGTTGATTATTGTTGAAGAAGAGGTGATGAGGTGTCATTTCATTATGAAGGTACCTCATGACGTACTTGTGTGAGGAGGGGGCTCCAGAGGACCTTGTAGGACCTTGGGGTACCTCTTGAGTAAAAACTGTGTATTGTAATGAGGGGCAGAATGGCCGCCGTTACTTGATTGAGGTGTTGTCGGCTTGTCTGATCGGGGACGTCCAGGCCTGTCAGGAGGCTTTGTGGCGCAACGACGACCAGCGAGATTAATTGTTATATTACTTACCTTAGAAATATTGGTACAGTCCGCTGAGCAGTAGGCTGGAGTACAGCTTGCGAGCACGCATCGCGGTTGCGCGGTCTGACTGCCGCCACGAGCCGGGAATGCGTGCAGTTAGCGATAGTGAAAGTAAGTGCATGTCACGCGCGCACGCGAGAAAAAGTTGGACAGTTGATGCCAAGCTCCGGAAGCGGTGAGTACTCCTTTTATTAGTGCTGCGTGTGTAGCAGTGCGGGATTGCGTGAGGGGGTAGTTTAGCGCTGTGTGTGCAGTGCGGAGTGTGTGGGGTCGCAGCAGAGTAGAGTGAGGTACCTTACGAGGAACCTTGGGTTCTACTCATTGTGCTGTATGTGAGGTAGCAGAATTGTGGGCCTGTGCACTCATAGTTGCGTGGTTACGCACGAAAGTGTATTTCTTGTCGGATCCCTCTGTGAAGCTACCGGTAGTCTGGGGAAGACTAGCCTTGCTCACGGTGGTGTCTATGGCCATGAAGTAGTGTGTGTGGAAGCGGTACCTGAGGTAGCCTACCTCACGGAGGAATTGCTTGGGAACTGTCACGCTTGTATTTCGGGGTAGTTGTTTCTTATTAGAGTGATTGTTTATTAAGTACTGGCCATACCTTGTAGGTGGTGGTTGTTGTAAGTGTGTAGTTTCATTGCCATTGTTATTGTAAGTTTAATAGATCAGTTGCCAAAGACGGAAAGCCTCCAGTGAGGGGGAAAGCACTAAATAAACTAGTTGAATTGTTTGCATCTAATTTTGTCAATTATTCCTTTCGGGTCCTGTGTAAGGGACAACATCATAAGTATTTTAATCAGCCCGCCGCGGCCCGCCCCGGCCTCCTGCGGCCCTGGTAATTTTGGCAGTATCCAGAGATTCCACTGCGGCGCCGCCGCAAGACCAGCAGCTCATTAACTCTGCCCCATTGTGCTTCTGTTATTTGTGTTAACAATAGGCAATGAATAGAGGCAGCGCGCCGCGTCCAGCCGAAGTCATAAAATGAATGCACTGGACCATGGAGAACTGGTGCTCATTTTGGTACAATTATATTCCAACCACTTCGACCAACACATTATCTCCTATTTGAACAATGAGATTCTATAAAAATCTTGCCCAAATTTCGAGATAACACGCATTGGTGATACTAAAAAAAATGTAACAAATTGTTAACACATAGAATTCACTTCCATCCAAAAACGACGTGACCGGAATTGTACAATCATCTTCCCATTAAAAAATTACGGGGCGTGAATTCTACAATCAACTTCCTCCGCTGAACGTTTTTTCGGGCTGGATTTCTACAATTTTCTTCCGTGAAAAAAATTCAGGGGCGTGAATTGTTCGATTGACTTTATTTAAACAATTACGGGGCTAACTTCCGTTTAACATTTAAAACCTTTCGGGCGGAAATTCTACAATAACCCCTTAAAAAATTTACAGGGAGTGAATTTAAAAGTTACTTCCTCACTAGGGGAAAAATGAGTGTGGAATTTTACAATTACCTCTATTGAAAAGTTGTTCGGGCGGCAATGCTACAATACGGTACTCAATTAAAAGGTTTACGCCAGCAGGAATTCTACGAACTTCTTCTGTTTAAAATATTTACGGGGCGTGATTTCTACAATTAACTTCCATGTAACTGTGGGGAAACGGCTATGCCCCTTTAACTCTTGTCAGTAGAGGGCGGTGTTTACCACTCAGTCATTACTTTCGCGGGCTTAGCCTCCCTCTGGTTTGTTTACCGTCAGGAATAAGTCACTTTCCGCCATACAAAAGTGTAACATTTTATATCATGAGTACACTCATTAAGGTATTTTTATTTCATAAATGTTTTATTGGTCTTTTTGAAGGATTAACACAGCACAATTTAACTACAAAAGTAGGAGTTTCTTAATAATGTGAATGGATATTTCATTTTGGGGCCGGCGGAACATTTACGCTGCAAAGTGACACGGTTTGGCCGACAGCCATGTCCTTTTCTTTTCAAGACAGGGAGAGTGAAACAACTAATCACACTTTATTCTTCACTTCAGTGAAGAATACCTGCTCTTGATTGCCATATTCGTCTCAACTCCTTTAATATACGATTAAGTGTAACCGTCAGATCATCTGGTGAGTTTCTTTGTGATATTTTCTAGTGTTAAAAGCTGTATTTTGACCTTCATTCTAAAAACTCAACAATGGGGGGTTTATGTCACCATGTAACATGCGTTGTATTCATAGACTATACACAGACATGCTGTATTCTGCATGTAGGCCATTGTTTATACGTGAAGTAATGGGGTCGTCATAGACTTACGCTACATAGTGTAATGTTAATCCATCTGTACTTTCATGTAGTTAAAGCGTACTACATGTACATGTTACTGTTTTGCATATTTTCTCTCTGTGTATAGGCGGTTTTCTTTTTATTTGTTTTTGACGGCATCATTAAATTAAAATACATCTGCATCTGGAACAACTACTCAACTTGTGGTTGTGTCTCATCTGTGACTGTGAGGCGACTCAGCGTCCTTTTATTAGGCCGGCCTGCTGCCCGACCCTTTACATAACATTTTTGGGGGGCAGAAATATTACAATCTTCTTCCGTTTAAAAAATTAGGGGCGTGAATTCTAGATTGACTTCAGTTAACAAAAATACGGGCGTGAATTCTACAAATTAACTTCCGTTTAACGTTCAAAACCTTTCAAGTGGGAATTCTATAAAAAAAAAACCTTAAACAAATTACACAGCGTAAATTACAAGGGTAAAAATTGGGGTGGGAATTCTACAATTAACTCTTAAAAAAATTGCTCGGGCGGGAATGCTAACATGGTAGGCCTACTCCATAAACAGGTTTACGGAGCGGGAATTCTACAAACTTCTTCCGTTTCAAAATTTATGGGACGGGAATTCTACAATCATTTCAAAATGTATGGGACAATGCATGGGACATTTTAACAAGTTATTTCTTCACACAAGGGGAAAAATTTGGAGTGGAAATCAACTTTGTAAAAAAAGGTTACGGGAAACTTTTTCCAATAAACATTTTGGGCGGGAATTCTACAATCTGCGTCCATTAAAAAAATAAAAGTGCGTTGATTTTACAAGTAACTTTCTTCCAAGGGAATGTCATAAAGGAAAGTACAAGTCAAATGTTTAATAGTGAGTATAGATGTTTATTGCATCTCACAACACACTTTAACAGTGAAATATGACAAACGTAATAGCTGTTAAGCAACTAACAACAAAATGAATGGATATTATGAATAAGTAAATCAATAGATAGATTAAAACTCTAAAGATAAATAAGTTAGTAAATAAACAGATATAAAAACATAAATAAATAAATAAATAAATAAATAAATAAATAAATAAATCATCAATCAATCAATCAATCAATCAATAAACAAATAAACAAACAAACAAACAAACACAGAGAGAGAGAGAGAGAGAGAGAATACCATGCCCATGCTTTTGTGCACACCGTGTCAGTAAGTGGTTGAGTTATAAAAAAAATCAACCACAAACTGACACATTACCAACGTATTTTTTGTCACTCTGTGGCATGAGCAATTAGGGTTTGTCAAATTGTTGTTTTTGTCGAATTTTTTATAATGTCACTCTGTGGTTTGACCTTCGCGTGACATCATGTGCCAATAAATTGTATGTTTTACATGAAATTCAAAGTGGTATGTTTTCTTTCATGTATTAACTTTGGTTGTAAAGTTGGTGGCAAATGCGTTTCTATATTTTTACCATTCTAATTGTTGCATAGAGTGTATTTAACTTTAAATTCTTTTAATTTTAGAACAAGTGGTGTATATGTCATTTTGTGGTTGAGAAATTGCAATTTCTTCCCCGAGTAATATGATAAAATTGCAACCTTGCTATACATGAAGCTCTTTTGCAAAATGTTTTCGGGTTTTTTTTATAATAAAACTGAATATATTGGTAGTAAAATGACCAATTGTAGCAGCTATTGGCTAGAACGCGTCCTATTCTTTCCCGTATTGTATTTTTCACTCCGATTCTGTGTAGACTTTACATATGTGTTACCCACAGACTGACACTTTCTTTAAATTAGGTGTATTCATAAAATGTATGAATCTATCAAAAAGTAAAAATCTTTGAGATTGCTTTAATCTTGTAACAAACATAAGATAATACTAAAATGCACAGTTCACACTTTTAGGAGAAACATTTTTGGGCTTTGAATCATCAATTTATTGAAATAAACACAGTCACAACCAAACGACTTTACATGGTCATAATATCGAAATGATAATATAATAAATCCCAAAACCTGTTTTACCTTTAAACCAAATTTAATTAAAACCATGTATTAAATTTTGCAAAAATTCACCACGAGTGATTGTGATGTTGTTTATAGTGAATAAATATGTACAACAAATAGTGATTAATTAAATTAACATATTGCACAAAATTTGAAGCACTTTTAACATAATTATTAAAAACCCTGTCCATGTACTTGTTGTAAATAAAATTCTCCGCTTTGAACAATCAAAAATTCAACACTAAATTTGAAAATGTGCAGTTTCAGAATTGTTTTGGAGGAGTTAAAATGAATATTTGTGTCGATGGTTGAGACTATTTTTCTATTCCAAAAATACCTTTTAAGTGATCACTATTTTTACGATTTAAATTTTTAATTAATTAAGAAAAACAAACATTCTGTGTTTTGAGTAATTTAAAAACATTTTAATACAGCGAAATTCACCCCTGGTTATAAATTGATCTCTTTTTCAAATTCCTGAGATGTGCTTGGTAATATTTTTTCCATAGACTTGGATCGAACCAAAAACCTGCTTCATCTGGAAAAGATATCTTTCCGTGAAAAATGTATACCTTTTTTTGGCAGGCATTTAATTTTCTTTTCAACCACCCAGTTCGGCCAAGTAGGCAAACGTTATAAACCACTAACTGTAATTATAGCAACTATGCTTTATCCAATCAAGAATTAACCACATGGCACTTTTTGAAATGCATATGAACAGTCATAACACTAACACTAAATTCAACACTAATGCTAAGTGCATGTGACCAACTACGTTGTAGTTCCAAAAATATTTGAATCCACATGAGACTTAAACATGGAGAGCAAGGCTCAAACTCAACTCCTTGAAAACCTAATTTGGAAGACAACGCTCCAACAACTCCTCTGCTTCTTGTTTCGTTGTGCCAAGTATGTCCTGGCACACTTTAACATATGCTTCCTGCAATAGCACCTTCATCACGTAATCAAGCATCTGCAAAAATAAATGCGAAACACTCATTATTTGTTTTATATATTATCCAGGTGTATAACGCACGATGTGGTCTAGCACGCAATGGTGCAAAGAGATCGCAACGAAAAGGCATGCTGAAAAGTACAAAATGCACGCTTAATGAATGCCACGTGACTTAGGCTTTCACCAAGGCCATCGTGGCTTAACGTACCGACATTACAAAGGGCAGCAAAGCCAATGGAACCGGAGTCCACACATACGCGAGTGGCGAATCCACAAGGGCCTTTTCCAACTTGTAAGGATTTTCTAATGTTTTTCTTCATTTGTTGTATTTCACTACCTAGTTAATTCCCAACTGATCATAAGTGATGAGGTCAGTATATAATAACCTGGACAAAGCATTACCTCATCAATGGACAATCAACATTGCCTTTAAAAATAAAAGGGGTTTGTTACGCTTGTAAGGTCATCACCTGCATAATGCGCAACAACAATGCAACGTCCAGTGTATCTTGGATTTGATTATACTTTGTTTGGGTGGGCTTTGAGGCCAACTTTTTTCAAGATTATGCTCAAGTACTTGATTTTATGAATTAGCACACAAAAGACATGTTATTCCTGTTTCATGAATAATAGCTAAAACTAACAAAAGAACGACAAGAGGATAAACTTACTTCAGTACTTCCCCGGCTGAAGAGATCCATTAAGGTCTCCAAGATGCACTCTTGCTGTTCTTCAGAGAACGGCTCCCCAGAATACACTTCATATGTAAGATCAACTACATATAAAATAAAAAAAACTGTTAAAATAATTGTCCATGATCCATAGCAGTGGTGGAAATGACACTTGATTACAAACCCATGGCTAGTTGGTTAAGGTGTGTGACTAGCTGCTGTGGTTTGGCAGTCAGATGGGCTAATGAAAACAAATGCAATAAAATATGAAGGAAAAATAACATTCACTATAATCTTCGATAAATTCATTTATGTATTTTTTAATTAAAAGGAACAAAACACTATTCAAAATAGCACTTTTCAGGATTATGAAAAAACATAAATAGTAAAATGTTGAAATAATTAGTCCCATGAGGATAACAAAAACTTAACATAACAAAACTTCTTTCCTGTATAGCCTGTTATCAAAGCTAGTTTCAAATGAAAACAAGAAGGATGTGTTGACAAACACAAATGCCCCCGCTGAGATTAATATCATTCTTTGGACATGCTAAACACTTTTCAAGTTATTGCTTTCTCAAGAAAAGTCCTCGAGAAAAGTCATTGCTTTTCTCAAGTCACGCTTTTCTTGAGTTATTGCTTGAGTTAGAATTTCCTTGTGGATAACATGTATATTGTGTTAGTGTGTAAACTACCCCATACATTGTCATAAGGCCCCAACCGTGGGTAAACACGCACACACGGAAGGATAGGGCAAACACTACGCCCCTTTGGCGAATCCTACGACATTATTTGTACATATGATGACTTTCAACTAGCAGCTAAAACCAAGGTTATGGTCAAGAGATGATCACAAGGGGTTACTTGAGTAATGCTTGTTCTCCATCCACCCCCTAAGCTAAGATTAAGCTAAGATTACTAAGAATAGTAATTTTTGTGTTTGAAGAGGATGGCATTCTTGATAACAAAATGCAAAGATATTGTATATCCAAAACATGGTTCACCCCTCTGGTTGCCAGACTATATCCACACATGAACACATCAACATACCGGCTGGATGGATCTTGTACCACAAATCAGTGTTCCTCCATAAGACAAATCAACAACTGAACCAACTGAACTGTGTAATATCAAGAAAATGAATCAGCAAGTGTTCAGCAACATTAATAAAAACATTTTTATGACATGCATCAGAAAGCAACATTTAAGGTATGGTAGAGCATTGGTTTTCATTCTTTTCTAAGAACATACATGTCTCATGAAAATAACCTGAGAAAACTGTATCACAAAAGGTGCTTGTGTTTGTGAAAAAAAAAATAACATTAACATGTTATGTTTTGAGATGGTTATAAAGCATTGCAGAGTGGCCTTCAAAGGCCACTCTCACAAAATATTGTTGAAACACAGGGTACCACCTTTATACCAAGCAAAGTTTTAGATTCAAAATCAGTACATTGATAATGACCTATCAGCTCTACCATGGCTTAAATAAATAAATTTATATCAACAACATGAATAAAAAAATGTAACACCATAAATAAATAGTTCAAACAGCAACATGAACCAACAAAATGAACAAAAGTAAAGCAACAGCTTAATAAACCAATCAAGCACTTTAAAGTTTTCCAAAAAGAATTTGCTCATCTCGGTTGTTGCCTCCCCGTTTGTAAGCCTTGTGCCTGCTGCTTTCTGTCTGCCTCAATAAAACACACATTGTATTTTTAAATTTAATACATTGTAATATAACTTTTACAAACAACTTCATTGAAATCAGACAGTACGTAGCATAGAAAATTGAGCAAATTTTAATTAGCAATTATTATTGAACAATAAATTAACAAATCATCCCAACTTGTAACTTTCTTATCTCAATGGAATGTTCAATTACAATAGAACAAATGGCATTGTAAAAACAATTTACTTCCTCTTCAGAATCTACCAGTAGCTCATATTCAACCTCCCCACCCAGTTCCGTCTGAGTTTGTTCTTAAGGCCAACAAAGTTAATTGCGAATACTACAAATTGGTGTCAGTGCAATTATGCAAACGGTATTGTAATTTTGTATGTATATGCAGTGAAAGTTTGCACCAAAGAATTATTACTTTATTCCATTGAGTGCACTCTACAAGTTTGTGTATCTTCAACAGCCTTTTGACCAGCAAACAAACAGGTGTAAAACAGATGTCATAGTACAATAGTTATCACACAAGGGCGAGGGCGATACACCATAATATTTCTCTACTGTGTCACATGTCCAGCAAGGCCGAAGACTGAGTTGGATATGGGACACAGATGCGCTAGATTACTCTGTATTCCATGAGCACGAGTGTGATAACGAATACATCATCCAGCAATCAATTTTATTGAGGCTAAACAAAGAAATTAAGTTTGTGAGCGCATGTATGTACGCTCAAACAGCAATACACACTGTGAGACATGGTACATTATACAATTGTTGTCTACTGGATGTGGTCCATGCTGTTTTTGACACCCAAGGGGGCCGATGGCACCCGAGGTGAAGCCGAGGGTGCACAACTTGCACAATAGAAACATTTCAAAAGAACATGACAGAAACAGTTTGAAAATGAGTCCAATTTCATTGTCATGGGCCTTTCAACTAAATAGTGAAAACTGGAAAATTACTGTACCTTGCCAGAGAATATAGCCTTAAGATATTCAAAATTCCTCTTGACGTGTTGTTTGATGGCTTCTATGCTTACAGAGCGAATGGCTAAACTGTATATAAAAAAATAGATGATTACATTTCCTGTAAAGTAATATGCTTTTTACGACCATTATTATTTTTTTTACACGTTCAAATGCCTCCATTATGGAGTTCCCTATAAATCATAATGTAATAAAACTTGGGATGGTAGTGGTGGTAATTATCAACGAAAACAAAAACTGTTGAATTTGAAATCTAAACGCTTACTAAGTATTAAGCTGGTGCCAAATTCTCCTGTAAAAGAAATTGTCTGAGGTGCTGTAATCTAGTAAAATCTGTTTGAATCCAATGAAAGTTATGTGGTCTACGAAGGTAACGTAAGCAATATAGCATATAACCCCAACACCAAAAACCGGAAACCGTTAATCGCTGTTTTTTCAATGTGAGCATTCATTGTCAGCACTCCCCATCATGAAATTTTCACAGGATAGTTTAAAAAATGAAATGTTCAAAGACCAATGCTGCACCATCCCTTTGATAGTTATACAATCTAAAAGTCAAGTTAGCACTAACAAGGGGTGTCATACATGAAGGCCACAAATTACAATCAGGCTTTTTACATTTACCTGAAGTCGAGGATAGGCATGCTCCATTCATCCATCATTTTTAAAATATGGATCATGGAGTGTAGATCCAAAGAATATCATCGGTATTTTTTGGATAACCATCCCAACTCATTTAGAGATCACTACATGGTGTTACCGCAAAACCCTAATTCTGTTCTAGATTGGAATGAGGAAGGTGAAACCAACATACACTATTCCACAAGTGGTTGGAGTTATGTAACTGGTATGTTAATTACCTGTCGTCTGATTTGACATTCTGAAGCCTTGGCCTGTTAAAAAGAAAATACATATTAACTTAGTAGGAGGACAAGCGACTACTTCCCCAAAAGATTTCCAAGTTCATTTTAATTTTACACAGTTGAGTGGCAAGTCTCTCAAAATTATATTGCCACACCTGTTGCATACCATTGCAACAGGTGAAATTGTTTGTAATGTACAAAGTTTGTGGCCACTAGCTGTAGGGAGTGTGAAAAATGCTATGACCTGATTGTCATGATTAAGACGTTCAACTGCTTTTAAGTGCTTTGCTTGTGTCAAAACCCGTACAGACATATGTTTGAGAGTAATTCACTGTTTTCACTATTTCAAAGTCAAGTTCTTTTGCCAAAAAGTGACATTGTCAAAAGGTTTTAGTCTTTAAAAGATGTTAAAGGTGAGTCTCAAGCTGTCAAAATTACTGTGCAAATTATTAAAGATACAGTACAAATAAAAAATATATATTTGATAAGTATATCAATCTGCAAGTGATTATGAATATCGGTACCAATCTCCCACAGAAATAGTTCTATCTGAAATGAGAAAATAGCATTTGAAGAACCCCATTTTAATCGAAATTGAGGACATGTTTACATGCAGAAAAATGTGCACGGTTTTTAAAGAATTTTTCTGACTCATATTAAGCCCACGTTTTCACAGGCTTGTTTTTTTTTCACGTATATGTTGAATCACAAAAAGTAAGGACACTGCAATGTCAGCTAAACCAATCCTTTGTTTTACCTTTAAGGAAAATGTTGCTAAGGCAATTCCAATGGGCTTCTGATAATTTTTGGATCAAGTATGCTTAAAGTTGGTGGGGCATACCAAAGATTGTAGAAAGTATTTTTTGGTTTAGATATCTTTTCAAAAGTATTTACCTTGGGCATGTCTTGCCAACATTCCCACTGTGTGGCTCTGAAATTAAAGCACAAATCAATATTTTAAAAATGAGTCTTAATGATATAATAATAATAAAAGCTTTATTTAATGATGGCAACCATGTCACCTAAAAATATGATTTTCAATGGGCCATCCTAAAAAGTACAATCAAATCAAAAATTAAAGAATAATATTACACAGCATAATATTACACATCATGTCCAGATGGGTGCATAAGCACTACCTTAACTACCCTAAACCACTGTTAGGGAGCATCTCAAATGTCGGAATGTTTTAATAGGACTGGCAGTGTATGCCTGCTGATACAGCTACACCAGTCCACTGAACCGTGGGCACGTTCCTTCGGAACGATCTAAATGGTCTCCCTCACGTGGGATCGTTCCTATGGAATGTTCAGCTGGACTGGTACATGACCGATTTGCGAATTTGTGGCTGTGCTTGCTCAATCTACAGGGCAAGTGTAGTAAATGGGCAAGTGTAAGTAATTTAATGAAGGAAATTCTGAATGTTTGCCAAATGTGCCCAACTTTTGAGATGCTCCTTAAAGGTATGTACATCATGCTCTGCTTCCTACTCTATAGAAATGTGGACGCAAACCTGCAGACCAATCTGGGTTCCTGGCAAGTTTCTTTCACACAAGAGGCATTTGATTACTCTGCAATTAAAGAGTTTATGTTGACTGATACAAAAATTCCTGCAATCCTCACCTTTTGATTGAAGGGTGTCTAAACTATGACGAATTTTGTCCGCCAGTTGCTTTGGGGTGAAGTTATCAAACTCTTTGTGCTTGTCTTTGATGAATGATGCCTGTAGATAAACAAAAAATAAGGTATTGTTGTTAAGTAAAACCAAATTGTAGGTGAGGTTATGATGTATCGTCTGTGATTCGGCCAATTTATAGAATATTAAAGGAAATGCTGAATCTTAATTTTGGGGGGTCAACGAAGCTAAAAGAATTTCATACTGCATTTAAGCCATGTGACATAAGGCAATGCTCATTTTATCATTAAAATCCAAACAAAAAACTAACTGCATATCTAAATCCAGTACCACCATCGTCCAAAAACTGTTTGTATTCGGCCATCAACAGCTCCTCTTGTTGTGTGGTATACACTTTCTTCTTACTGAAGCTTGCTGCTTCGGGCACAACTCGATAGAAGGTTTTCACAGGGACCTGTATGTTCAAATCAATGTAATGATTATAATTCAAAACATAACAATGAAAGACTAATGAACTTGCGGGAGCTTGTCAGACATGTTACTCACATGAGTTTAAGAGGTCTAGAGGGCTTGTCCAGGGTCTATCAACAACTGTTATTGTCTAGAGGTGTAGGGGCATGCCTAGCCTAAGCAATACCTGGGATTATTTTTAGGCCACTGGAGTATTTGGAAGCTGGCCAAAGATATCTGAATGAAAATGGGGGGGGGGGAGACGTGGTTACAGCTGTACAAAGGTCACAATATCAAAAACTATTACTAAACAAATCAGATAAAGGTAAACAAATCAGATAAAGGTAATGGATCGAGGACCTCTTTGGGAGATGCAGACAATATGTCAGTGGCTAAAAACAGTGCCTTTTTACCTGTAGGGAGGTTCCATACAAAATAAGAGGGCAAATCCCCAACCCCCCCCCCCCCACGACTCAAAAACAACAAAAAACATAACAGCGATTTATTTTAAAACATAAAGAAAAAGTAAAACCTGAACCCCCCTGCAAAAATTTCTGGATCCGCCCCTGGTGCACCTATTTGAAAATTAGAAGATTGGAATAAGTCTATGTTATATTCAACCCCAGCGCTCTACAATCTTGTCAAGTCTACCTCTTTGTTGTAATTACTATTTGGAGTTTGTTTGAGCATTATTTTTGGACACTTATATTGGCGCTCTATAAAGCTTCTGGCATTATTCCTCTGACAATTAATAAGCTTTTTTGTTGTAAGATGCAAGTAGTTTTTTTTTACTAATGCAAGAATTCAATACCTGGGGTCTGTCTGGCTGCTCAACCTCTGATGACACAGACAAATCCTGATGGAGAGAGATGAAGATAAAATTAGAAGTATGAAGAAGCGATAAAGCAGAATATTTGTGAAGTCTTCTTGTTTTTACCCTCATATATCCCTATGATCCTAATACTTATTAGGATCCAAACTCTGATGATAATTAATAACAACAAAGTATTGTGACATAAACCAACGTTTTATATAACTTTATGCAATGTTGTCTTGTGATATGCTGCAGGCCTAGATCTTAACCGAAGCACCGAGGCCATTTCCCTCATGCCCTTTCGAGTTGGCCAGCATGCCCTTCAGAAAAATTGCACTGTCACTACCAGCTTGGCCAGTATGCCCTTGTACAATTTCGCTGATTTGGCCAGCAAAGACCTGCCCCTGTTTTTCTTAAGATCGAGGCTTGATGCTGTTTTGTTGTAAAATACAATGCACTAAGTGCCAGTGGATAGACACAATTATTCAATACCTGTGGTCTGTCCGGCAGCTTGTCCTCGAACAATGGTGAACGGGATTCTGGTGGCGAGGATGAGAGATTCTGATGGAGAGAGGCATATTTTGTAAGATTCAATTGGAAACATGAAGAGCCATAAAACAATGATCTGAAAGTATTACAGTTGGTTTTTATTCTGTCAATGGACGAGTCATTATGACAGAAAAATAACTAACGTTGGTTTGCTGAAATTGCTATACAACTGGGGATAAACACATACAACTTGATTTTGATTTCAAGATGAATACACTATAATAAATCCATACAAATTCTACAATTGTAATCAAACCTGTACCTGCGTCAGTATTTACAAAAAGTACCTAAAAGGAGTTTCTTATATTAGTTCTGCTTTATATTTATTGAACTGATTACTCTGTATATAAGTACAAATACTAAAGAGAAAAAACAGAGGTTTTGTAAAATGTCACTTGAATTTTATTTAAAAATTTGTATCTGTGCACACTTCCAATAATTTCTTTCAAAAGAAATTATCATCCAAACACAGCGTATAAAATCCATTAATGAAAATGACAACAGCTGACACTTACCTGAAAGCGTCTGACAGGAGCGGCATCAGGATCTTCCTGTAAAATGAAAACAATGTGTCCCACATTGGAGACAGAAATTCAGCTCAGGTTGTTCAATTTTAGTTTACAATGTAGGACTCAATACATGTTACATTATTTTAAAGCAAGATGTTGCTGTTTTCTGTTACTGATCTGCTGGTTCAATTACATTTTTTGTTTTCTCAATTAATTATTTTCTTGTGATTTTTTTCAATAGATGTCATTGACAGTAAAGCACAGGCCAAACAACATGCATGGCTTGCACATTTGGGGTTAATCTACAAATATTTGTGTACATCTTTATTTTATCCTTACCATCTGCATGATCGATGTTAGATAGTTACAAGCTCAAACTTTTGCCCTAAGTTCTTGGCTAGCAACATAGTAGTGCCTTTGCGTTTCCGGTTTGTGCGCCATCAGGTCTGCTACTGATTCTGCATCTTTCGATGAGAGTCCCCTCATTGCCTGTATAGAAATGTAAATATCATTGCACTTTAAAGTAATCAGCATGGTAAACAATAACTTCAAAAACATAAAACTAACGAGCTTCATCAGATTAAAATAAAATTTTCATTAATATTCTTTTTATTACTTGATTTGCAGTTTTATAGTATGGTCAAGCTCATTTGAGATAAAAGCTTCTGTCATGTATAGCACCAGCTTCCTGATGCATGTACGGTCTCGCTGATTGAGTTGTTTGACATGCCCATTTTTATCTTGTCCAGAATAACTTTTTTCACAACATTTGCTGTTAAAATTTACAGAACTTATTATCAGCTGATGCAGAAAGGGACACATGACATTGACAAACTTGATACACATAGATTTGTGAATATTTTCACATTTCTTCAAACTTTCTTTAAAAAGTAGCAGACTGGCACAGTAAATTTAACAGTCAACTTATATCGTACTTTCGTTGCTGCTGTCTTGCGAAGGATGGTTGGTGTGAGTCGTATCCTTTCATTACCAAATGAATGCCACATTCTCTCGGCTTCCTGGCTTATTTTAGACACCGAGGTGCCATTGGACCCCAGGAAGAGATGAGATGAGTCCCCATTATACTCAAACTGGCTAAGCGTACCTAAGAGAGGAAGAGATCACACAGTTCACTTAAATTTAATGTTCCATTAAAATGTCAGACTGTAGCACTCCATAAGTGGATTGTATGCCTTTCTACTTACTACTTTGTGAAGACAACAGAAAGCTACAAACAATCCAATTTCTTATATTGCAGGTGATTTTTATAGAAGGATCATCAAGTTGCTACTAATCACAAACAATCTGCAAGAGCCATCACAAACAAGACTTAGATAACACCAGCACATACCTTGACATCCGAGTGTGTATGGGCGGTAGTACCGCACATAGGCTCTTAGATGCTTGCCCAGGGCCTCATTGACAACTAATATTGCCGGTCCTGCCTGGATAGTTTTGTGTTTATCAACCTAACAAAAACAATAAACAAACTTAATTATTAAAATTACTGGTAGTCCATGACAATATCATACACAATTAGTGAATAAGGTACCACCAGCTACTGATCTTATACCTTGACCAAGAATTCTCCAGTGAACTTGAAAATGCTGATGTGCATTAACTTTTTGTCATTGGAAGTGTACCACTTCATGAGTAGGCCTACCTGGCATCATGTGTACAAAACAGACTAGAGGGTTTGTATAGTCAGTTGCAAAGGCATTTCTGTCAATACCCACTACGATGTTAAATGCAAAGGTCATGCCTTTCGTTACATTAGCTCATTAAAGATGCTAGGTCCGATTTGTTGATGATTTGACCCAAAAATTTAGCATTAAATTTTACACATTTTGGAAAGTTACAATCTTTCATTATTTTAAGATATTGCACGAGAAAATCAGCCAATATGCCTAGTGGTAGTTAGTTAAAAACTCAAAACGAGTTATTATTGGGATCACGACAACAACTCATGTCCATTAGCCATTTTGTGCATTGTCCATGACATATGCGAACATTTCTGTTTGTTTTTCTTTTTGAATCATCACAGCATCATTTGTCAAAATTCGTTCAGAGAAATTATTTATTTAAAGAAATTTCGGCGAAAATTGGTCCATGCAACTTGAAGATGAAAACACAGAAATTAGGGTGAATACACAAACACCCCAATTCACCAAATATAACAATTTGGTGTATATATTACCATAACAATTCAGAGGGTAGGGGGATATTTCAACCCCTATCCACCCTAGTACAATTATTGTTCAATCAATCACCTCAATGGTTGAGACCTCCTCAAAGGTTTCAGGGGCTACAAAAGTCGTCCTGTTCCGGTACTGTTTCATAGTGGCATTTTCTATCACCCCTGGCCTTGGAGCTTGAGAAAGGAGTATCTTAAGTATGATCAGGTTTCTAAGTCTTCGCACCTCCGACCATTTAGGCTCCTTGCATCTCGAATCATCTATGGATAAAAGTATAAGACAAGATTATACAACTTCAGCTAAGGTATGGTTGCTCATTATTGATATCGACATGATAATGTTCACTTTCAATTGAGAACAGAATTGAACCAGAGAATTCCACCTTAGCAATCAAGAGCCCTGGCGGTCACCAAAGTTGTCAATATCTTCGTTCAGGAGGGATATTCAGAAGCAATAAACATGTATGTGTCAGGTGATCAGACAGGCCCCCAAAGCCTTGATGCTACTTCACAATGGGCCAACTAGGTGTCCTATGCTCTTCGCCGCAGAGGTTGTCCCAACATGACCCTCAAATCATCCATTGAGTTGGAAACTAGATTATGCGGTTCATCTCTATATCCAACACTATAATACTTGACAGAGACAGCTGGGCACAACTCATTAAGGTTTTGTGAATGAACAAATGAATGAACGATGAACAGGTCGGACAGAGCAACACGTGTTACTGTGTGGAAGGAGTCTATAGTATTTGACAGTTTCCTAACTACCTACCCATAGTCATTGTCTTGAGCTTCTTCTCGATGTTTTCCACGCAGCTTTTAACTACCCCACCATCAAGTATGAGACCTATGGTAACAAAGGAGATGTATTACTAATTTAGCATCAATTAGCGAAAAATTTTTTTTAAAAATCTGATATTCTGGCCCGTGAAAAAAATCATGATTAAAAATCATGATTTTTAGTTTATAATTGACAAAAAGTACCAAAACTTTATATTGCCACCGTTGATTTCCAAATATACAGGACTATGCAGGTATACATGTAGGGTAGGTACCACAGTAGTGTGTTATGTGTCAAAAATGCAAGAATGTTTTTCTTCGATGCAAACTATTGTACATAAATCCCTGCAATGTTCATGTACCATTGACGTGAAGACACTTGCAAATACTATGTACTATCTTTGCAAATACTGTGTACTGCCTTTGTCTTTGTCACCTACATCACTAAATATGTATAACATAATATTAATTGGGTGACAAAGACCCCTTTACCGATAAGAATTAATGCAGTCTTGTATCAGGGACAAAAATACTTTGATCCAGCTACATATTTGACAATATAAAAGAGTGCTTTCTGTCTATGATCAACAACAAAATTAAGGTACATGTACCTTTACATCTTGGCCTTTTTGGGCAGCACAGTATGCTAACACACATGTGATAGTGCACAAATAAAAACCCCAAAGAGAAGCATTTTTGTCAAACGAGTAAAATACATACCACTTATTTGCGACTTAAGTTCGGCTTGCCGAGCATTGATGCGCGGCCTGGTGGATCGGATGAAGTCCGTCAGCATCAAAATGGTCTTGTGGAGTCTTGCCTGAGGCAGCCCCAAGGCACTTGCCTGGTCATGGTAAAGTGTTAAGAAGAGGCCAAACTTTTTCATGCAATGTAAGTACTTAATCAGAGTCCCTGGCCTCTTCCTCGTCTCATTAAGACACGTGACGATTCTACCAGAACAGGAAATAATAGAACAGTTATAAATTTGTAGGGATCTGCATTAGCCCCTAGTGTAAATAGTTTAGAATCTTTGCTACCCCCTATAAAATTTTGAGTTCTGTTTAGCCTTCAACTGTTTTATGCCAGGCTCGCACTAATACTATAAATTACTAACACTGAACCAACATCAAACAGCAGCTGCTTAACTACCCCCTGGTGTTATAACAGCCAAGGCGCAACAAATCAACAGACCCACAGTGGTTAAAGGGTGTTTCACTGCCACCTTGTAGTTCATGCTGGATGAGCTACAGTGGGAGCAACACACATGAGATAAAACATCTCACTGTATTTATTTCATCCCCCTTTTTACAGGCGTAACATTTGGCGATCTTGCCAGGACGGGTTCGTGTAGTCTGCTTAACTAAGGTGATGTAGCTACACAGCCCCTGCCTGCCCACCAAGGATGGCGTCCGAGCTGGAGTTGATCCACCAGAAGGTGACCGCTGGCCTCTATAGTTATCTTCCGAGCAGCTGTGTGAAATAGTGGAAGATCTTGGAGTTGAAGACGTGACGGAAGAACTGTCCCGTCTACGGATAGTGAAGTTAATCAACCGACATCTTGATCGTGATGAGGTCGAAGAGCAACCAGATGGAGGCCTATCCATGCTGAAGACAGTGTTAGAGGCCATCAACAAAATGGAGGCCCACATACCAGAGGCGGCCTCAAGCAACCTCGATGACCCTTCCCCGTCAGGAAATGAGAAGCTAGCCCCTCCCACACCTTCCAGCCCGACCCCTTCCAGCCAGACCCCAGCGGTGACCCTACGACGGGAATTTAAGATTGCTGGGCAAATCGGTGAGCCCGGCCAGAGGGACAAGCTCTCCTTCTCCAGTCTCATTCACCAAATACAGAGTGGTCTGGACAAAAAGTACCCGGAAAAGGAGATCGTGGCAGCAGTCATTCGAAGCATAGTTCCGGGAGCGAAACTCCGGAGTTATTTGGAAGGGAAGCCAGATTTAACTCTTCCGACACTAAGGCGACTACTGCGGGCACACTTCCGGGAGAAAGATGCAACAGAGTTATTTAACCAGCTTTCCCGCTTGGCCGCTTGGCGCAAGAGCAGAAGGAGTCCGCGCAAGCCTTCCTCATTCGTGCATTGGAGTTACGTCAAAGAGTGTTATTTGCATCCCAAGAGGCAGGATCATCCTTTTCATATGATTCCAGCTTGGTACAGGGTGTCTTCCTTCATTCCGTCCAGACGGGTCTCAGAGACAACAGTGTCAAGGCAGAGATGCGTCCACACTTCAACAACAAAACAATCTCGGATGAAGACCTCTTCGAATACCTAAACACAGCAGCCACAAATGAAGAGGAGAGCCGGTTGAAGCTACAGGGACACAAGGGCAGTTTCATCCATGAGGCTCAGGCCAACATCATCCAGCCTGAAACCAGTGCGGAGCCCCCCAAGAAAGGAAACCCCCTGATGCAAGAAGTCAAGTCTACCTCCGCTGACATCCTCCTCCTGAAGGCCCGGGTCGCAGAGATACGAGATGTCTTGCTCAAAGGACAAAACAGGGCAAGCCAGGCACGACCGACTAACTCACGACCTTGGGGGTGTAAGACCTGCCAAGACAATGGTCAGGGAGAGTCCTGTCACCACTGCTTCAGATGCGGGTCCGGTGAGCATTACGCCAGGGGATGTCGGCTGAACCGAAGAGGACCACGTAACATGGATGGACCGGGAAACGACCAAGGGCTACCCCCGAGGGACAGGGTGTAGCCGCAGAAAACCAAGACTTAAAGTCCCAGAACAATAAAGAGGGGAGACAGCCTCCGGTTTCGATAACTACGGGACAGGTATGTCATTTGACGCCCAAGCAACATAAGGAAGTCGCACGACTTGTTGGCGGCAAATGCCTAGTGGAGTGTTACCTCCAAGGAGTACACACCCAAGCCCTATGGGACACTGGAGCGCAGGTATCCATTGTTCCCCTTTCATGGATAAACAGGAATCTTCCATGTATTCAATTACATGCGATTGAAGAGCTGATGGAGGTAGGCGAGAAGTTTCAGTTGACAGCAGCTAATGGAACTACTATACCGTTCGAAGGATGGGTAGAATTGAGGTTCCACTTAAAGGAGACTGAAGCTGAACAAGGAATGACAGTTCCTCTCCTGGTCAGCTCGGATGAAATTGCACAGCCCATCATTGGCTACAATGTAATCGAATTATTGATGAAAGACGAAGGATCCTCTTCATCCATGCGGTCAGCATTTCCGGGACTGAAACCCAACCAGTTTGACGCACTTGTTGGTTTTATTAACAACAATAATCCAGATGACTTCTGCGAGGTGAAACTAGGCAGAAAAGACGTATTGATACCAGCAGGGCACTCTACGATCCTCACAGGTCGAGCCCACCCAGGACCAGTAGCAAAGGAGATGACTGTGATGTTCGAACCAGACATACAACGAGGCTGGCCTGATGATCTCCAGATGGATGAGTCAGTCGTTAAGGTCCCCAAGGGATCATGTTGCAAAATTAATATCCTGGTTTCAAACAACGGGCACCGAGCCCTCACAATCAAACGCCGAACAATACTGGGACGGCTCCAACTGATACAGTCCATCATTCCAGGTGATCTTAAGCCATCGGTTATGCTCATGGAGGGCCAACCCACAGATGAAACTCAACCCAAAGCAAATTTTGGCCAGGCTTGGGACCCCCAAGTTGATCTCCTTCACCTCACTGAAGAGCAGCAACAGAAAGCAAGGAAGATGTTGCGAGAGGAATGTCAAGCCTTTGGAAAAGACAAAAATGACACAGGCTGTGCCCCAGATCTGAAGATGCAGATACGTCTACACAATGAGCAACCTGTGCAACGCACTTACTCCTCCATTCCCCGTCCCCTTTACAGAGAAGTCAAGGTATACATCCAGGATCTACTCACTAGAGGGTGGATCACTAAGTCACAGAGTTCTTATTCATCCCCTGTAGTCTGCGTACGAAAGAAAGATGGATCGCTTCGGCTATGTATAGACTACCGGGACCTAAACAAGAAAACAATTCCTGACAGACAGCCCATCCCTCGTGTCCGTGATGTTCTGGATGCTTTGGTGGGACAAGCATGGTTTTCAACCTTGGATCAGGGGAAAGCCTACCACCAGGGTTTTGTTGATGAGAGTAGCAGACCCCTTACTGCGTTTGTCACCCCTTGGGGACTGCACGAGTGGGTACGCATACCCTTTGGTCTAATGAATGCCCCAGCTACTTTCCAGCGTTACATGGAGAGCTGTCTTGAAGGACTGAACAACGAAGTATGTGTTGTCTACTTAGATGATGTTTTGATATTCGGACGCACATTCGAGGAGCACTTGAACAACATGAAGCTGGTGTTGGAACGTCTGAAACAGCATGGTGTCAAAATGAAGGCAGCCAAGTGTAGTCTATTTCAAAAAGAAGTGCGTTATCTTGGTAGACTGGTGTCCGCTCAGGGACACCGAGCTGACCCTGCAGACACGGCTGCACTGCAGGCCATCAAGAAAAAGACACCCACCTGTGTTGGCGATGTCCGGAAAGTGCTAGGACTGCTGGGCTACTACAGGCAGTATCTGAAGGATTTCTCCAGCAAAGCCAAACCACTCTATGATTTGCTCTCGGTGACAACAAGTACTGAAGAACAAGGGTGTGAGCCCAAGATATCAAAGAAGAGGTCAACTAAAGCCCGAAAATCAGGACAACTCCCTTCCCGACAACATATAACCTGGACAGAGCATCATCAAAACATTCTCAACACCCTCATTGACAGCCTCATGGAACCACCAGTGATGGCCTACCCTAATTTCAAAGAATCTTTCTTCATTACTACTCATGCGTCACAAGATGGTCTTGGTGCGGTACTGTACCAAAGACAGGAAGGGAAGACAAGAGTTATTGCTTTTGGGTCCAGAACTCTTACTCCTGCTGAGAAGAACTACCATCTACACTCCGGCAAGCTCGAGTTCCTGGCCCTAAAATGGGCAATTACAGACAAATTCCGGGACTACCTCTTCTACGCCCCTTCATTCATAGTCTACACTGACAATAATCCCTTGACTTACGTCCTTTCCACTGCACGGTTGAATGCAACTGGACATCGATGGGTGGCGGAATTGGCTGATTTTCGCTTCACCATCAAATACAGACCAGGTAAAGCCAACCGAGATGCCGATGCCTTGTCACGACTACCGATGAATGTGGAGGAGTTCATATCCGCCTGCACCCAAGAGATCACCCCAGCTGCAATTGATGCAACAGTCCAGGGTATTGAAGCAATGAAAAGCCAACAGGTGTCATGGGTTTCTGCCATTGGAGTTGTGGGTGAAGTCCAACAGATGGAGGAACAGACAACCAGGAAATCGATAACGAGGCAGACGCTTGCAGCGTCACAGAGAGAGGACCAGGCCATCAAGCAAGTCATCAAATACAAAGATTCAGGAAAACGCCCTTCCAAACAAGATCGGCAGAACGAGTCACCAGAGACACGAGCCCTGATGAGAGAGTGGGACCATTTAGAAATTGACCTAGAGGGAATTCTCCATCGACGAACCGAGTCCCGAAATCAAGTCATCGTACCCCAGAAGTATCGGAAGATCATCTTTAAAGAACTACATGACGAAATGGGACACCTTGGCTCGGAACGGGTGGTAAACCTTGCTAGAGATAGGTTTTTCTGGCCCCACATGGCTCGAGATATTGAAAATTACGTCACCAGAGAGTGTAGTTGTTTGAAGCAAAAGCGACCCAATGTACCAACACGAGCTCCACTCACCAGTATCACCACAACTGAACCATTCCAGCTGGTGTCTATCGACTTCCTCCATCTGGAAAAGTGTAAAGGTGGCTATGAGTACATTCTGGTCATCATGGATCACTTTACTCGATTTGTTCAATGTTATCCCACGACAAACAAATCCGGAAAAACAGTGGCTGAGAAAATTTTCAATCGCACTCTCCTTCAGATGTTGCGAGCACTGACGGATGAGCAGAAATCCAATTGGAAGGATTCGCTCAACAAAGTGGTGTTTGCATACAATAGTACCAAACAAGAGACAACTGGGTTTTCTCCATTCTACTTGCTTTTTGGAAGAACACCTCGACTTCCTGTTGACCTAATCTTCGGACTGATCCCAGGTTCCCATAAGAACTCTTCCGATGGTGATCCGAAAAAGTATGCTGATCAGTGGCAGGCAAAACTCCACAAAGCCTACGACATTGTACGAGGCAGGACGGAAAAAGCAGGATCACGAGCCAGAACCCACTACGACAGGAAAGCCAACTCCAGTAGTCTCCTTCCAGGTGACCGGGTTCTAGTGAGACGGTTAGCTCTTCCTGGAGGACCAGGTAAACTTGCATCCTACTGGGAGCAGAAAATCCATGTCGTACTTCGACGGCAAGCTGATGACATGCCAGTGTATGATGTCCAGCCAGAAGACAACTCAGGCAGAGTTCGTACACTTCATCGAAACCATCTCCTTCCATGTGAATGTCTAGCTCCGGACGAACCAGATGTTCCTGCCCCACCTCGGACGAAACGTAAAATAACGCATGCCCGAAGTAGAACCCAGGGTCCCGAACAGGACAACTCCAGCGACGATGAAGACATCACATGGAGAACCCCCCACTCGACTGACAGACGCACCTTTTCAGGTCAGTCCCCACCTCTCCGTCAGGATGCTGAACCTTTCTGCCCTGCTGCTGATGCAGATGCTGAACCTTTCTGCCCCGCTGCTGATGCAGATGCTGAACCTTTCTGCCCTGCTGCTGATGCAGATGCTGAACCTTTCTGCCCCGCTGCTGATGCAGATGCTGAACCTTTCTGCCCTGCTGCTGATGCAGATGCTGAATTGATCGAAGATGTTCAACCTGATTCTAGTGATGGTCACTTACCAGACGAGGCCAACGTTGTCCACGATGAGTCTGGCCCTGGCCTGGCTGTCCATGCAGAAACCGGGGACGAGCCAGTCTTAAGTGACGATGTAGTTTCAAATCCGGATGATGAAGGCCCAACCTCCCCGACAGCCAGACATCGGCGATCCCCAGACCGATTCACCTATGATGTGATGGGTGAGCCACGCGTTCAGAATATCCACGTACCCCCAATTGTGCCACCTCATCCTCATATGCCACCCCAAGGGCCATGGATGAATGGACAGGCAGGATGGACGTGGATACCACACCTTCAGAGCTTTGTATGGGTACCGCCCATGAATCTTCATCCTTCATCTGTGTACATGTACCCTCATGGGCCACTACCAGTGATGAGTTAACTCTATTCGGGATGGTTTTGAGATAGATGCAGATGGTGTGGACGGAACAAGGACAGATTGGTTACTGGGTCTTTGAATTTTTGCTGGCCAGCACCCGAGTGATGGGAGTGATGTCATTTGTCTGTTAGAGTTTTTCTCTCCTGCCGCGTGACCTGAAGATTACTCCATAGAGACCCTGATGCCCGGTAACAGAGACAATTGTTCCAGTACCTGGAAATGTGAACTTTAGACAGAACATCGTTCAGAGAATTTCAGTCATTTTTTAAATGATCTTTTTGATCAGGAAGTTTAGGATTTTCCGGAATTAGCTACTCTAGAATTCCTGACTCCGATATTCATTTTGTGTCTGGGAAACACCTTTTGATTAGCAATTTCTTTTTGCATGACTGAGATATAACATTCCCTTCCCACTAGTTCACTGAACAGCACTCAGTTATTTTGTATTTTTTGTGTTTCAGGAGTCCCGTGACTCTAACATGCAAGTCAATGGTTTTGGAATTTTTTTTTTTTTCACTGAAATGTTTGGGACAACATTTGATTTTTGGGGGACGCATGTAGGGATCTGCATTAGCCCCTAGTGTAAATAGTTTAGAATCTTTGCTACCCCCTATAAAATTTTGAGTTCTGTTTAGCCTTCAACTGTTTTATGCCAGGCTCGCACTAATACTATAAATTACTAACACTGAACCAACATCAAACAGCAGCTGCTTAACCTTCCCCTGGTGTTATAACAGCCAAGGCGCAACGAATCAACAGACCCACAGTGGTTAAAGGGTGTTTCACTGCCACCTTGTAGTTCATGCTGGATGAGCTACAGTGGGAGCAACACACATGAGATAAAACATCTCACTGTATTTATTTCATCCCCCTTTTTACAGGCGTAACAAATTCTTAATGTTTTGTCATCATACAAGCACCACACAACAAACTCATGTTTACACACTTCTGTTAGACTGACTAGAATGTTTTTTGTTTTCATCTTGGTGTGGTTTTACTTGAAAAAGGAAATATTTTTGTTTGAAGGAAATGTTGATGATTGTATCGGTAGTGGTTTCATCATGAAACCTCTTGTGTGTGCAACATTGGCTGGTAAAAACTGTTTGTGAACACCCGCCAAGAAAAATGTTTCTTGTTACGGGAATAAAACAGTTCCAATCAATCAATCATTCAATCAATTATGAAGATTCATTTTGAACAAAATATCACTTACCTTTGGGGCATCGCAGGTGTTAGTAGATGTGGAATGTCCACTCCCATTAATTTGTTGTGATACAAGGTGCAGGTTCCTTACCGCTGCCTTTGCTGTTCGTCTGGCACTATCGTTGCACCCATTCGATGCATAGATGTAGTCTTCGAACGAGGACAGTACACTTTCTATTGGGGGAACATTGAAATGAATTTCAGGCTTGAAAAACATATGAAATTGTTTTAAGTCGATTGGTAAGAATTGCATTAATTGAAAGAGAGCATATGTATGTCTTGATTGAACAAAATTTGTTTAACTATGTCCAGTGTTACAAAATATTCATGCACTTCAATACTGAAAAACAAAGCAAGGCTGTTGAAACCCCTCCCCATAGTTGCAGTCCAAGGTTAGTCCTAAAATCAATGAACTATAATTGATCACTACATGTATGACCTTGACCTTTTGACCTCCAAAAACAATTCCGACCTCCTTTTCCCCAAGAGCAACTCCCACCCAAGTCAAAATCTCACTTCTAAGTTACGGTCCAGAAACCCTTTCACTGGAATTCACCACAGTGACCTTTACCTTTGACCTTGAAAGCAATCCCAACTTTATTTCCCCACAACCCCCACTCATGTCCAAAAGTCACTTCTAACTTTAACTTGACATTGCGAAAACCATTTTGCTGTACCACTGCAACCTACTTTTACTTTTCCACCCCAAAACAATCCCAACTTTCCTTTCCCTGAGGGCAACTGACCCCACCCAAGTTACAAGTCCAAATGTAATGTCACTAAGCTTCTAACTTAAACTATCGTCTGGAAACAAAAAGTTCCCAGTTAGACGGTCGGTCGCACAGATGACTAGACCCCTTCAGCCTAGTGGGGCTGAGAGGGGTCAAAACCAACAAATGATACACAAAGAGAAACAGCCACTGTTGTTTTTTCCTATTGCTACCATACTGTACATGTACATACCACTTGACGGTTTTTTGTATCTGCTCTCTGTCGCTGCTGGGCTGTCAAGCTTCACAGATGCAGAAGCTTTGGCCTTGAAGCTGATACCGCGCCTGAAGTTTACTGCCTTTAGAAGGGAACAGTACTGTGGTCCTTTACGCTGTTGGTGATACAAATTATGTTTGTTACTCATCACAACAGGAAATATGGGAAAGTGTGTAGTACAAACATTGGTCAATGAATGTTCCCGTCATGTTAACTCCCCATATCAATATACAGGTTTGGCATTACATTTTGACACGTTTTGAAGTCTGGGTGAGGCCATGAAGCCATGCAATGAATGGTTTATGAAGAAATTTCTCAGAACACAATCATCATGCTTTAATTACCATGTTTTCTGCTTTTAAATAACCATCATATCATTGTAGGTTTTGTAATAAAATGGGGAATTTTGCCATGTCAAACCATGCAGTTACGTTATGATTATGTTTAGAATCAGGTTTTTGCAAGGTGAAATTTCCCTTTCAGTGCAAATGTCCGAACTTTGTTTTGAACATCTCGAAAATAATCGAAAGGTATTACTCTTATCAAATTTTATAAGCATTTCTTGTTATGTTCCAAGTGTATCACTGGACACAGACTTTTTTATTTTTTAATGATTCTATTTACCTTCAGTGCATGTTGACTCTCTAGGTGCACATCAAGTCTTTTTAGTCCCCTGATATAGCATCCAGGGTAGAGACAAGGGTATCCTTTAACATTCTTCCTACCCGGCTTCTTTGAATGCTGTATTGGATCTCTGGTTTGGTTAAAAGACATTACATAACATGTTTTATTGACAAATTATTTGTAATGGAATACATTTATTCCAATCATCTAGTTTTATAATCCTATGGCATAATTTTCCATTTCATCAGTTTTTTTCTGCATGTGTGCTTGATTCTGATTGTTAATCATGCAGCTGTTGCATTTTGGGCAGTCATAGTTTTCTCAAAGATTACAGCATTTCCGACAGAAATATTTCTCAGAATGATTGGTACAAATATCAACTTGGCAATGTTTCAGAATGACAATTAACAAACCTATATCGTACATTTTAATGTGCACAATAATATAAATGTTTCCTCACCTCTCGCGGGCTTTCCCCATCATTTTCTTCAGTGTTTCAGGCTCTTTCACACCATGACGTCTGCTCAAATGCTGTGAGAGATATGCGTAGTTCATGCCACACAAGGAACATCTACGTCTCTTTCTTTAGCCCTATAATATTAAAGTTGATGTATGATTGCTTGATGTTAGTATATGCATTTCCTTTACGAAATGAATGTCAAGCTTTCCATGCGTTCAAGCCCAATGCACTGTTATGGCCATGCACGACTTACTTGTTATGCTCTAACAAAATAAGCAATATTTCCAAAGCCAAGAATCTGTATCAATGGCAAGAATCTCAAAGTTACCATCATAACGTACAAGTTAATGACCAACCTAATTCAAAGACAACAGGGCGATCTTAGGGCGATGGAGTGAAATGAAACAATACATTCATGTCTAATGATTTTTAAAGTGTTATCTTACTGGAAACTATGGAGCCCCGGGAGTGATTAAAAAAAATTCTGAAACAACAAAAACATTTAAAGTTAAAATCCTTGTGCTCAAAATCACCCTTTAGGAAACAATGATTTTATTTCTATTTATTTTGTTTTATTTTATTACCTTTGTTGCACAAGAACACAAAAAAACACCATGTGATGCAAAAGGGACACCCCGAACAGGCACGCAGGCCCACTAAATGGGGACTCTCGTTCACACATCAAAACAAAAAACAAATTGAAACATTAAGACTGTAAAACGTCATAAAAACTCAAAAGCTACGTAATAATAAACAAACATGATGAAATGTAAGAGGGGCTATGCCCCCCCCCCCACCCCACCCCATTATCAGGTCACTATGCTCTAAAAAGTGAAGGTGCTGACTCAACACTCAGAGTGCGCGGCCAACAACCACACCCTAAAGTGCAGACCCAACACTCTAGTCAGAGTATAGTGAGAGCATAGAGCAAGGAACTTTATGCTCTATGGTAAGAGTATCTTCAGAGTATAGTGATGTATAGTGGTCAAGGACGCCTGATTTAAATTGAGAGAAAATTTGTAAACTTCTGATGTCAGATGGGATTTCGTTCCAGGTGGTGTAGATGCGGTTGAAAAATGTGTCTAAAAACGTTTTTGGGGATGAGGGTGTGAGAATTGAAAGATCTCAATTGTCTAAATTAAATATAATACATGAAAATGTAAAACTCACAGGTAGATAACACTTTTTTGCTTGTTCCTTAATCTGAGTATCTGATGATGTACTGTCACATTCCACCGCCTCGTCCACACTTTCTCCGTCTTCAACGACCCAGGTGGCATCCTTGTCATCATCCTCAGCCTCGTCGGCACTGCCCATGTCTTCTTCAACAACCCAGGTGGCATCCTTGTCATCCTCAGCCTCGTCGGCACTGCCCCTGTCCTCTTCAATGACACAGTTGGCATCCCTGTCATCCTCTGCCTTGTCCATACTGTCCCCATCTTTAATGGCACAGGTGTCGTCCATGTTTCCATCTCCATGTTGAACAATGCCACTCTCAATTGCCTCAAATAACTGCATGGCCTAAGTTAATGGGAAGAAAATATAAAAAACAATATTTTTTAAATGGGAATAGGTACTGCTTCAGCCGGGGGAAGTGCTGACTGTTGGGACTGGTATCTATCTTTAATAACAACAAAACAGCTTTGGTGTTGAGTTACCATATGGAGGTGGATTTTGGCCAACTGGGCAAGCTTCCTAGCTTGCCTAGTAAACAATGCCAACAATAAACAACTCCAATAGGCCAAGTCGAAGAGAAAAAAATTTTCTCGTCCAGGACTTTGTTTTTAATCCAAGATGGCAGACCCCCCCCCATCCCCCAAGATCGTTTGACCACCATATTTAATACAGAGCCCCATCTTCCATTGACTAATGTTTTTAGAAAAAAAAACACAAAGAAAGGTGTCACTAGACGTGATATTTTCTATGTGGAATTATTTGTTTTCGCATAAACTTTAAAATTTGGATGTAAAAAAATTGATACAACCTTATAAAAAGACGCAGGCGAGAATGAGGAACTGTTCTTACTTTTAGTGTACATAGGATAATCATTTGCACTGAAAAAAAAAACATCATAAATGCAGGCTAGCAACTGCCTCATATATAGGCCTACATGAAAATGCTGATTCAAAATCTAATGAATTATACTTACGTTTTCTTCCATCTTGCTGTATACCGTCTGAAATAAATCCATATAAATAATGACTTGGGTTTACTCAGCTGGAATTTTGAATAAATACTTAGAGGTGAGAATTAAGGCCTAACACTCCATTGCCAGCGGCCACGGTGGGTGAGGCAACAATCAATAATAATTTATTTGTAATTTGGGGACTTCAAAGAATTGTAAATCAAACAGATATTTTAATTTGATGTGAACTAGGATTTTTAGAAAAAATCCAGGAAAAAGATAAGTGTTAACTACTACTAAACAGACAATATGAATAGGCCTAATAAAATACATACCATCTATCATTGTTGTACAACTTTGATCACTTACAAAATATTTATAAAGCTTGGGCCCCCCAAAAGTTCTGCTGTTTCCCATCTGACCTTTAATAGACCTTATGATGTGTCTGCCACCACCTTAGAGGTCAAATGCAGCAAACCAGCATTGAATCGTGTGATGTACCTTTTTTTCATCTGGGTGCAGGCGCCCTTTCACATACAAAATGTGCATAATGACGTCATATGCATTTGAAATAAAACACTTTCACGGTCTTATGCGCCATCTTGTTTACTTTGCAGATTTATTTATTTCGAACACGCATTGCCAACTGCGACTCGCTGCTCAAACTTCATGCACCCCTCCAGACGCGTGCATGAAGTTCAATTGCCGAGTCGCAGACTGCAACCCATGTTCTAAATAAACAAAATCTGCCCCGTGAACAAGATGGCACATGTATCACCCATAGCCTAAATGTAATAATCATTTTATAACATTATTTATGGTTGATATAGCATTTATGGTAGATTTTTTTACATTTATGGTTGATATTTGGTTATTACATTTTTAGGCCTATGGATGATACAGCACATAAGACCGTGAAAGTGTTTATTGAAGGCCTAGCTCTCTATGGGTGTAGGCCCTGTAACAATTATCTCTAAATGACCTTAAAAATGTATTAAAAAATATATATATAATTTATTATCATATTTTATTATTATATTTTTTAATGTCCGCTAATGAGTAATCACTCTAAAACACGACTTACAAATTTCTACCTAGGCTAGCCTAGGCTAGGGTACATGTAGGCATGCTCGATTTTGAAATGGTATTGAATCTGGAACTGAATCTGGACAATACTGTCCAAACGCCTGCACAGGCTATACACCACACCATGATCACGTACATTAAGTTTAACGTTAAAGCTTATTTGTTCTGCCTGCATGCCCTGGGTTTTGTTTCATTTTCACTAGCAAAAACAAACTGCTGATGCATACAAATCGTCCACAGTTGTTTCCTTGTTGTTATCACCCACCTTTCAACAGGCACTTCAACATTAAAAACTCACAAAAGAACGAGCAATAATTGTAAATTTACACGAGTCAGGCTTACCACGTGTGTAGGCTCCGGTCATCAAAGAGTAAAGAAAGCATGGCAGTCGACTAGACGAACAGATAGACTACAGTCAGGTTGCTGTTGACGTATGTGTATGTACGTACTACCGATCGTCATCATTATGGTACATTACGCGTTACCACTGGTTACACGGTGGATGTCTGTATAAAGATGGCTTATTTGATATTAAGTATGCTATGTAGCCTACCAATATCCAGCTTGAAATGTGATATAAATAATACATCACGTTTGTAACCTGTAAAACTCCATGAAATAATAGTTTACTAATAAATTTGTCTTTTTTTCAGACACGGAAATCATGAGAAATTAACTTTTTGGGCGAGGTAGCTATTCCCCAAACCCCAAACTGACAAAAAGAGAGCCCTCTGCTGGCAGTTTACTGTCAATGAGAAGAATTTATTTTGTGGGCCTTGATTCCTTTTAGCGAATAAAATTACCTTTAAAAAAGGCCGGTCATTCAAAAATAATATGACACAATATTATCAAAAACCGCAAAAAAAAATTTCAAAAAATTTATAACACTGTTCCTGAAAAGAAGATCGAAAATCACACTAATTCACAGACTTTTGTCGACGAAAATGACCGATAAGAAAATATATTCTATAGGCAAAGGCATACTTCATAAAGAAAATTAAAATGTAGATTTGCCCGATTCTTGGAGGCATTCGATGTATGGAATGAGATTTCTGGTTTTTAAATAAATATGAATTTATTTTGAAGGAGCCACAGACTGACACGTGTTTTATCACAGTTTTGAGATATTAGATGTCTCTAGAAAACTCTCATAACTTACGCAAATTTTAAGATAAACCAAATATTTTTGCACTTTTCTAAAGAATAAGATTGTTTCTATCTTTATTGGCTATATCATGTTTCTGTGCGCAATTTTCAATAAGTTATGTTCGTTTCCCGTTTTACGTATATTGACTTTAGGAACTTCACAAACTTTGCACAAAGAAAGGGTGTAGGTGTATTAGGATGTTATGTGGTCTTTCTGGGTGAATAACTATTCAACCATACTGCGATTTTTACATTTAAACCTGAGGAATGAATTGGAATATAACATTCTCCATTCCTTTTTTTTATATGAGCCCGAAAGCTGTTAAACTAAGGCATTTATCCAACTTAACCACAATTTGACAATTTTATTGCTCATTTCATCCCTGTCATTCTGTTGACTGGAAGCATGATACGCAACTTTCCAGCCACCGGCCATCACCGTGGCCGTTGCCTCTGATCCCCTTTTGAAAAGGAAATGGGGAGGTTAGCGATCCGCACACTTTTAGAAAACTGGGCATTAGAATACATGGTCTGAATATACAAAATAAAACGCTGCCCAAACCCCATCGCTTTCAAGGTGTTGACTATATAGTCGTGGTCGATATTGTCAAAGGCTTTTTTTTGGTTTAGAAGAGCCAGAGGAAGATTATTGGAATTACAAAACAAAAGGCTGTTCCTGATGAGATTAATATTGTCAGAAATAGAGCGCCCTAGCACCCCGTAACTCTGGTCATGGTGAACGACTTGGTGGATGACATTTTTAAGTCTGTTCGTTAAGACTTACGTAGATCTTATAATCAGTGTTCAATAAAGACACGGGGCGCCAGTTTGCAATGTCAAGCAAGTCCCCTTTTTTGGGAAGGAGTGTGATCACGGCTCTCCTGCAGGAGACCGGGAGGGAGCCAGATAAAATTGACTCGTTAAAGACAGACAACAAATCTGTCTTCAATGCCGGCCAGAAAAACTGGTAGAATTCGGGTGTTAAGCCGTCCAGACCTGGAGTTGTTTAACCGCGACATCTAATTCCTCAATTGAGAGTGGCCTATCGCAGTCCTCCGCGTCATAAGGGTCAAGGGTGGGCATGTTATGAAAAATACGCTCGCTAGCGCCCTCTTCGGTAATAACTCTTCTGTACAGGTTTGCATAAAAAAAAACGAACGTGAGAATTGATTTCACTGGCAGTGTCAGTGACGGTACCATTGGGAAGCCGTATTTTAAAAAGTCGTTTTCCCATGGCAGACGACTTTTCCATACCGAAGAAGTAACTGGACGAGGCGTCAACTTCATTGGCGAGCATGAAGCGCGCTCGGATGAGAGCACCCCGTGCTTCCTGTTCATAAAGCGACCTGAGAGCGTTTCGTTGTTCTCTGAGAACCTGCTGAGTGTCAGGGGACAGTTCTGGCAAAGATTGAAGCTGCTCAATCTTTTCATTGAGATTTTTAAACGTCTGTCGCTTGATGTCGGCCATTTTGCAACCAAACATCTGAGAGAGAGTTTTGATGTGACACTTCCCAACGTCCCACCAAGTGCAGATATTACCATAATTTGATTTTTGAGAGTGCCATTGCTTGAGAAATAGAAGAATACTGTCAGTGTATTCTCTATTTTCAAGCAGGGAATTATTGAAGTGCCAATGTGAGCTCCCTCTGCGTCTGGAGGACACAAATTTAAGGTCGAGGGAGACAGCACTGTGGTCGGAAATGGCACACGGGGAGATGTTACAAGAACAAACGGAAGGCAGAAGAAAATCGGAAATAAGGATTTTGTCAAGTCTGGATTTAGACAATGCACCTTTATGATTGTTACGGAACCAGGTATATTCGCACTTGGTGGGATTTTGTCTTCGCCAGACGTCAGTGACACTCAGCTCATTGAAAGAGTTTTCTAAGGCTTGGGCAACTTTGTGTCTCTTTTCGTTTGGGTTACAAAAACGATCGAGAGCGGGATTAGCGGTACAATTGAAGTCGCCCCTGAGAACAACGAAACCATCATTGTGGTCCTTACAATGAGCAAGAAAGGAATCAATGCAATCAAGGGCTAGACAGTCTTTATGAGGAATAAGAAATTTATAAACGTGATAAATGATGGAGTCTAGCTCAATTTTAAGATACAAAATATAATTCTTGAAAATTGTACAACTGGTAAGGATATTAAAATCACAACTCTTTTTAAGCAAAATAGCAACACCCGTCCCACGCACGTCACCCTGCGCGCAGAGGACGCGATAAGGCCAATGTTCCCAAAAAGAGGAATGTTTGGTCAGGTTATAAGTTTCCTGCAGGAGAACAATTTCTGGGTTGTGAAGAGTTAAATCAACGTAAGTCCTGACACTGAGGTTTTTAAGTTCTTCAGAACACCCACCAGTGTTCAGCGTGGCAAAACTAAGAGCCATGACAAAGGAAAACAGAAACAAAGTCTTCATTTTTTATGTTGAAAGAGGGGCTCATCAGGGTCAAGTCTTTTGATTAGTAGCCTAACCCTCTGCTGTTGGCGTTTCTGAAGGAGGGGGCTTTTTCTGAGGGGTTTTAGCTGTCTGACTAGCCCAGGGATATCTGACGTGAACTTCCGGGCAACTAAGAGAGCCTTTTTGCTGGATTTAGTACGCCTGAGGAAAAGGATCATTTCGTCATTCTTAACCCTTTCAGCCCCACATTGTTTATTGGTGTGCAGCCTGCAGTGACCGCATTGTTTACGCACACAGTACTCCTCAGTCCCAGGTTTTTTCACACACACACGGAAAAATCGGTGATTGAGCTACTCCCAATTTTCAAAGTCAATTTTCAATACAAAATGTTTGTTGGATCAAAAAACTTTGTGCATGCCATTTGATGTCCATAAATCACTCTTTCATGTAATAGTAAAATTTACCACAAGTGAGCTGTAGTTTGTACATTGGAGTTCAAAATATGTGTGGTATAAAACCATTTTGCTTTGAAACTCTATCAACTGGAATACTCTCCCGGTTGCCCTCATTTGAAGTATGATTTGTACTTGGAAAACATTGCCAGAACATAATACATTATGTGTAAAGTTTGCTGCTTATATTGTACACATTGATATGGTACAAAAATAAAAGCTTTATCTTATGTTATTGGCAAGTTATGTGCCCTAGTTCTTGCGAGTTGTAATCTCAGAAGCACATGTTCGATGGATATTGATAAAGGCTGCAATGAATGCACATGACAATAAATTGAGAGTAGTGTGACAAAAGGTTTACCATGTACAAGCTTCAATGTTCAAGCTTGTTTCTTCATTTATTTATGTTCATGTACAAAACAAAACTGTGAGATATAAAATTAATGTTGCAGAGTTGGTCAATAAATAAAATAAAACAAGTTTGAATAATAAATATGAGATAAAACAAATGTTTATGTAAACTTATACACTGTTATAGCCTGATTTAGATACTTTTAGTTTTTACACGAACTTTCACACAAACTTTACTCACTAAGTTTGAACATTATTTTACGATTGCTTGTTCAAAATAACCCTGTTCAGTAATTGATGTATAATCTTCTCATTAGATAAACATAGATAGGACATGACATGTAAACTAAAACTATTCGAGTTGATAACACATACTGTGTATTTGCATAGACGTCTACTTTGACGCTACTTGAAATGGCATCAAATCACATCGCTGGGATAACACAAAAAACAGCCTACCTAATACTAATTACTTGGCAAAACACATAAAGTTTGGCAAAATAAGAAAATTGGCACTGTATCATTTCAACCAAAAGCCTCTTAGTATTTGACCTAAACTGAAATTTCAATAAATGTAGCAAACACTTACAAAGTTGGAAACAGGATGCAAGAATTTAGCAGCACAATTGCAATTTTAAAAACCCTGCGAATACAAACAAATTAAAAACCAAACACGATCATGAATTGTCATCATGCATCTAACTTATATTGCATGTATATTGCAAGTAACGTCAACTTTCCACGTTTTAAAAATTGTTACATTCACACACTAAACTAAACATGTAGATGTTATAATGCTCTGGTAATACCAGAGCATTATAACATCTACATGTTTATGCAAAAATAGCGCACTTACCCCCAAACAGGGTAAAATGTACATGTACATTTATCATCATCGTAAATAATAACTGAACACCCCCCCCCATTATTACAAGTGTACACAGACATGCATCATCCCAAGGAATAGCATTTTAACACATTTCTATTGCAAAAATGTACGTCTCATTTCAATCACAACATAAAATGTACATGTCATTGCAGTGAATAATAATCCCCCCCAAAAAATTATGCTCAAAATGCACCTCTCATAGCCCTTTTTGCAAATACACGGTGTGCAAATTGATTGCTTTTGATCGCTAGCTAGCCCAGCATGTACTGCGGCTCTATGGTGCACACAGTGTTTTGCGAAAAGGTCTATAAATGTAAACTATTTATTTATAAACCAATTGGCTATGATAAACTCCAAAGCATGGATATGCGCACATAGGTCTATCACATCTTGTGCAACATGTTTTTGTTTGTTTTCGTCCTCCTTTTGTGGATCTATCGCTACAAACGATGCAGTCAGGATTACTTGTGCCTGGTACTCGGCCTGGAAAATGACTCCGCTCAGTCAGTCTTGACGGCAGATCTTCTCTGATTGAGCGGCGACCAGTGCGTCGTTGATCACGATCCCAGCCAATGAGTAGTCCCTCAATGACAGCTTGACGAAACTTGAGTGAAGTCATTTTCGAGTTGGAGGGAATGTCGTTATAAACAACATATGCATTTGCCACACAAACTTCAAGAAGATGGAAAAACACTCTTTTCCACCACTTCAAGGAACGATGTGTATGGTTGTAGTACTGGAAGTACTGGTCAGCCATATCAGTACCACCCATATATTTATTGTAGTCATCGATGGCCTGAGGTCTCCTAATTTGTCTGTAACCATTGTTGGTGTGTCTCGTGCGAATTCTCTTTTGCAACACACTACAGTCACTCACGCTGGTAAGTACGTTGACCTGCCTTTTATCGAACCATGTGACACACAGCTGACCTGACTTTTCATGAAATATTGCGTCATCTCCTTTCTTCAGTTTGTTTGATTTAGGGTTGGCGACTTGCGGCATTCCTTTGGCTGAATATTTTACTGTACCGCAGCAACCAAAGCCAAGATCCATCAGTTGCTGAAAAAGGGCAGGGCTTGTATAATAATTATCGCAATAAATTATATGACCCTTGTTTTCATAGCCCTGAATCAAGTCTAAGATGACATGACCACTCACATACAAATCTTTAGGATGGTGTGTTTGTGGGTCCTGCGGGTACTGAACAGGGGGGACGGGGTATTCTTGGCGACCGGTGTACAATTTCCAGGCACATGTGTAGCCAGTTGTGGATTCATTCAAGGAGAACGCTTTCATGCCCCATTTTACAGGTTTTTTGGGCATGTACTGGATGAAGCTCAATCGTCCTTTGAAACGTAGCATGCTTTCATCAGGGGATAACTGCTGGTGGGGGTTGTAGACGGATCTAAACTTCGGGAGGATTATATCGAGGAACGGTTGAAGTTTGGCCAGTTTGCTTTGGGCAGTAGGACGTGGTTGATGAGAGGCGTTGTTGGCGAGATGCAAAAATCGAAAGATATCTGTGAATCGGTTACGTGACATTATGGATGAATAAAAATTGTTCCGAAGTATTTCAGAAGTGGACCAATACATCCTGTATTGGGGTAATCTTGCTATACCCATAGCAAGGAGGATGGCTACAAAAGCCTTCATCTCAGCCACATCAATGGGAGTATTCTCCCACTTGTACGAACCAGGATTGGCAAGCATTGTCTGATCAGCGTACCTGTTAGTTTCGGTGACAAGCAGATCCCAAACGGCAGCACTGAAGAATAAACTAAAAATCTGCACTGGAGAGAAACCATCGAAGTTGGCAGTTGGACCTGGAACTCCAGTAAAATTCAGCTGTCTGGGGTTGAAGTCTGCTGCTTGTGTCCACCCAGAACGAAAATCGGGTGCTTTTTGTGTGCGTCCTGGCCCACGACCCCGACCTCTGCCTGTACCGCGACCACGGCCGGTTTGCCCGCGTCCACCAGCATTCACTCCACTCGGTCCAGCAGCATCGTGGTTGTCATCAGAAGATGAAGAATCGTCCCCAGATTCATCGCCATTTTCACTCAATTCTTCAGAGGAACTAATGGATTCCATATCAGAATCACTGTCTGCGAATAACTCTCTAAGAAGCTCTGCATTACGATCAGCCATGATGCTGATAATCCAGGAAAAAAAGTCGTACCGTTCAGAAAAACTTTTTTTTGGCAAGCGTTTTTCTCGAAAAATCGTAATGGCTGTCCCCATGATGTAAGGCACCAATCTAAAGCTAGGTCAACAAACTTTCTGGCTAAATAAAAATTAGCAACAGAGGGCGCCAAAAAAAAAAATACAACGTCTCAAAAAAAACGATCTCTGCTCGTCGAATAAAGTCGCCGTTGGGGCTGAAGCAGGGTATAACGCACGGTCGAATAAAGTCGCCATTGGGGCTGAAGCGGGGTACGGTGCGCTGTCGACTAAAGTCGCCATTGGGGCTGAAAGGGTTAAGGGGGCCTTTGGAAACCTTGAGGGAGGCGAACTCGTCAGCATCCGATGCAAAACAACTGATGTCAGATGAGACAGACTCAGAATCACTAGCATCCTGAGTGTCCATCGAGACGGACGGAGAAGGGGGGCGGGGCAGTTGGGAGAGGGGGTTACCCACAGTTTCGGATGGTGTGCGGGCTGAGGCCACCAATGCATTAGCCGGGGACTTACTCCGCTTCTTCTTAGAAACGACTTCGGAGAAGGTGGGGGAGGATTGACGGGTAGGGGCGGGAGGAGACCAGAAATCCTCCGAGGATTCGGGCTGTTTGGCCCTTTGAGGAGTGGTACCATCAGCAGCCTGCTGGGCAAGGGGAGGCGGTTGTGCAGACGATGACTGTCTCGAAGCGGCAGCCGACCGCTTGGAACCGACCGACGGCCGTCGCAAGCCAGTCGACGGCTGTTGATTGGGAGGAGTGGGTGGCTGAGGATCTGAAGACGACGACTGTTTGGGATCAGCCGGCAACTCTTTGGGGCCAGCCAACGGGTGTATTTGTGGGAGAAAACAGGGGGCCTTGCTCGGGAGTGGGGGCGGTAGGTGGTTTGGCAGCGGCTTGTTTTGGATGTTTTGGATCAGATTTATTTTTGGGATGCATAAACTTTGGTTTTGGATTCTGAGGGTTAGTTTCCTCATCTGAGGACTCTTGAGCATCAGGCTGAGAGGCGATGTCTTTTTTGCACGCTTTGCTTAGATGACCAATTTCGCCGCAATTAAAGCATTTGGCCGACTCTGTAGAGATAAATACCCGGTAGTTCACGCCGTTATTGGACAAGTTGATATGACCGGGAAGGGTTATGTTTGGGTCAATGAGGACATAAGCTTGTCTCCTGAAAGACATAACATGAGAAAAGTTGGACTCTTTTATTCCCAAGGGGATGGGTCGAATCGGGGATACCAGTTTACAAAAATCGGAAATATTACTCGCAAGAATGGTGTTTGGAATTTATGGGTAGACATTCGAGAAAACAATGCGGGTGGCAGGTCTGACAAGAGGCGTGATTTCAATGTACTCATTGTCGTATTCAAATCTATGCAGGATTGCATGCTCCACCTCATCACGAGAATTCATGTACACGGCTATACGGCTGTTAGAAATGCGGGAGGCAGAGACAATGCACAATTTTGGCATGCTTTTGGTGAAAGCCCTCAGGTAATTGTTCGAGGAATCTGATGGTCGGAGTGAAAAGACACCATTCTTGCGAGTCATGTTGGCAAAAAGGTCGGAGGTTGCACTATTGCTATTTCTCGCTTGACTAGCCATGGTGGCCAGCCACACGAGAGAACAACCACAAAACGGAAAACCTACAAACAGAAAAAAACTTCAAAAAGTACACTACATT